>WAAB01025655.1:0-54491 GCA_013389865.1 Piaya cayana | reverse complement strand
ACACTTCCACCCAGCTTAGTGTCATCTGCAAACTTACTAAGGGTGCACTCGATGCCTTCATCCAGGTCGTTCATGAAGACATTGAACAGGGCTGGACCCAGCACTGAGCCCTGGGGGACCCCACTTGTGACTGGCCTCCAGCTGGATTTAACTCCATTTACCACCACTCTCTGGGCCCGGTGGTCCCACCAGTCTATCTCTAGCTCACTCTCCCTGATGCTCCCCAGCCTCTCTACCTCCTCCTTCATCTTTGCCACCAGGCTGAGGAGGTAGTCCACCTGACTGCACCTTATACAGCCAATGCCCTTGCTGCCCTCTGTTTCCAGTGCAAGCTGGAGACCTGGATGGCTGTGTGCCTTCCCAGGACCTCAGTCTGAACTGATGCATCCCTTCTGGCAGGTGCAGAGGATGCAGCCTTTCTCTGGGTGGACACAATGGCTGTGGAGATGAAGATCACCACAGACATCAGAAGACCAGCCTGCAGCCAGGCACACATACTATGGGAATGCATAGCTAGAAATTTCTCCTCTGGTTCAACAGGCAGCTGGAGAAGGGTACCTGCATGCAAAATAACTGATGAGCTCATGGTCTGAGGTATTTTCCCCACAATGGCATCACCAGCTCACATATGTTCTTCAACCTGTGTATCTGTACCCCAGCTTTGGCTGGGATCAAGGGATTACTAACCAACTAGTTGAAGCTGCAAAGGAAAAGGGGTCTCTATGCCAGGGCTTGGTAGTGTGCAGTCAACTGGGATCCACTCAAAGTAAGGAAATGGCCGTTAATTGTGTGCATTCTCTGAATCTGCTGTGCTTGACATGGGCAGAGCCAACACCGTGCAATCCCATTTGGTAGATCTTGCATGACAAACTTGAAACCTAAGCAAGGAGACAGTTGTTATATCATGGGTCACATGGAGATAACACTGCCTATCTCTTCCCAGACTCCCCAAGCAGTTCTTGACTGTATCAACTTGAGTAAGTCTTCTTTGCATTCTCCAGGTAGCCCTTGGCACAGGTCTCCCGGGGGAGGGTCCACTAGCACTACTTCCCACTACCCATGACACAGCAAGCAACTGGGAGCCCTCTCCAAGCCTCTCCCTGCATTTAAACAGAGGCATCGATATTGTGTCAGTCATTATGGGATGCTCTCTCATAGGCAAGTGCCAACTACATTTATCAAGTTGACACCTGGATGACCATCCCTGGACCAAGGAATCAAGGGGTTCTGACCACTCTATCCATTTTATTGAATTGGCAAGATAATGGCAGTGGATGAACATTCACGAAGTAGAGAAAAAACATAGTGGGAAATGTGAAGGTCTACATTTTTTTCTTTTTGTGCTTCTACAGCCATCAGTACAAGGACATTTAGGCAATGCACAGAGCACAAGTGACTGGTACAGCACATGGTGGCTGAAGACCAACCCGGTGACTGCAGCTGTGCAAGCTGGCCAAGCTCTGGGGACATGATCAGACCCAAGAAGGAGACTTCTCTGCAGCTAATGATTCCGTCTGCTTTTGAGAGCAGCCAGCTGCTCTGACCTTGTGCACGTAAGTGTGACCTCCCTCCTTAGTCCTGGTCCCAGTTCAGATCATTAGCTGATGAGTAACCACCACTGTCGACGAATAATGGCTCATTTTCTGCTCAACAGCCAGAAGTGATCAGCAAGGGGGCAAAGAGCTTAATTCAGGCCACTGTCAACATGCCCACGCAGGTGACCGCCGTCATCTTTAGTTTAGGCAAAATTCCCCAGGAAGGCTGCAAAAATCCTGCAGCACCCTGGCTTCATGACAGAGCTCATCAGCTCTGCTATGGTTGATGCATAGCTTCCTCCCAGCATCAGGGCAGGGACTGGGAACACATTTCCCTTCAGCAATGCTGGGCTTCAGCTTTAACTTTTGCTTAAAGGTGTCTCCTTCTGTCTACAGGCAGTCCTGCATTGCAGCTTTTCCCCATGGCAAGGGGAACTCAGGGACACACAGCTTGCAATGCAACATCTAAAAAAAGTCACTGTTTGAGGTTCATGAGAATCCTCATGGGAGGCTATAAATGGGAGTTTCTGGGCTAAGCAAAGGCTGTATTTGAGCAACAGCTCAATTTAACCCATTGCCATGAAAAGGGGTCTGAAGAACAGTGCCTGTGAACAATTGCACTTGTGGTCCACTCTCTGAGCCAGCTAAGAGGGAGCTGGGGAGGATGCCCTAGTGCCCTTGTAGAATTGTCCAAAATAGGATGGGCATTGCTGAGAAGAGCCCGGACTTCGTTCCCCCATTCCCACAATGTGTGCAGGACAAAAAACTATAGAGCAAACAGGCTTGTCTGTGGCTTTTCTCTCAGCCACAAGGTCTCTTATAGGTTTTTTTTCGGTAATTTCTAGATGAACTGAACACACCCTCCTGGATATGACGTTAAGGTTTGTAATTATCCTCCTTGAATACATCACCAGCATGCCACATCAGCTCACTTGTGGGTCTGTTCCTCCCACCACAGGTCTGTAGAAGGGAAGCTTCTATCTCTCTTTAGCACACTGACCTCTCCATCCCCTGGATGGAGTGAGCAGCAGAGCAGAGAAGGACAGTTCCCAAGCAGCCTGGTGATGGAGCATGCTTGCACTGCTCTTGAGGTCATCTCCATGTAAAGGAAGAGCCCTTCTCCAGGGTGTCTATACTGGTGATAGCCCTATTTCTAACACAACAAGCACTCAGTGAACCAACCCCCAAGAAGTCCATCCATACTCTAGCCCTGACAAGCTAGCAGCTTGAATTTAAGTCATCTGAAGAGCAGTTTGACCCTGGTCTGACAAACAACAACACAGGTCATAGCCACATCCTTCCCTGGGTCCATGGTGATTCTCAAAATGACAAATGTGCACCAGTGCCTGGCACACTGGGTAGGATTCAGCTGCAGTTTAAGGCAATTCAGTTTGGCTGCCCACAAGTACATCCTGGATTTAGTTGCCTAAACATGGGTTCTCATCACCACATTTAGGCTCCCTAAGCAAACCAATACCTGTTCATGGCTTTGCAAGATACGACCCTGGACCAGTATCCCTCTTACTTGACAGACTAAGCAATGTGTCTTAGGGTAACACATTTAGCAATTGAATCATGACCAACAGGAGTGGTGGCTGCCCCAGCTCTTATTGCAGTCCATGGGAATGCAATCAGCACAATTTGGGGTGTCTGGATTGCTATTCAGCTACTCAAACATCAGTATCTATTTTACGGTGTGCAATAACCTCCAGATTCCACTGACCAAACAGAAGATCCACTGACTCTAACAGAAGATTAGGCACCAAATTCATATTTTTATCTTCCATTGCAGCCCACCTGCAGCTCCTAGTCCAAGTTTCAACAGCTCCAAAACAAAACCCATTTGCATTAGATGAGGACGGGTTCCAGCTCTGCACTCTCAGGCCCCTGCTGTGATGAGCAGCACAGGCCTAGCACGTGAACCCTTCCAGGATGGTTCCAGTGTTTGTGCACCTCCTGCATAACATCACTGAAGAGAATAAACTTGACAAAGAAAGGAGAAGGAACAACTGATATAAAAACCCATGTCATAAATCATTCACCACATGGAATTAGCTGTCTATTTTTCAAATAATTTTAGAGGTTGCTTCCAAATGTGGTTCGCAAACCCTCTGTTAATCTGGAAAGCAGATGCCGCTACAGGCTGTATTACAGCATCATTGATAAATCCCCAACAAACAATAGAATAAAATATCCAGGACTTTTACAATCATTTTTTTTTCATCTTCTTGGCATATCTGAAAGCCAAACATTATAACACACCTTGCTTTACAAACAAGCCTAAGCCTGGTAAAGAGCTCACTTCACATCTCCTCTCATGCCCCAGCGATCCCTGGTTCCTCCCAGAGGACTCATCCCATTTCCTCCATATGCTCTCAAGAGACTGTGACCTCATCAGACACATTAGTGGATCAGGAATGCGCCAGAACCATTTTCTAGAAGGCATAATAATGACAAGCAAAGTATGGAGCTGCAGGCAAACACTGCCACGTTGTCACAGAAATGAGGGTAAACCCTGGAGGCAGCAAAGATCAGGAAACTAAGAAGTGCTGCTTTTCCATCCAACCTCGAGCACCTGAGGTGCCCCAATAGTGATGCAATGACAGATTGGCTCCTTTGCCATGTGAAAAATAAAGCTACACCTTCCTTCAGTACTGCTCACTGGTGAAGTGGGAAGACTAGGGTGACCCAATCCCTTCTGGACATCTATGGAGCTAGATAGGAAGACGTCTGACCATGGCATGTCAGGACCTGCAATGCAACCACAGATGGTGGTTCCACCATGGTGCAGTACCAGAGTACATGATGTTGGTTGAGCAAAGCCCACACTACCCTGCCTTTTGGGGATAATTCTCCTTCCAGCCATTCAGTTTTATGTCAAGATACTGAAATGCATGGTGGGAAGGAGACACCATAGACACCTCATGTACCTGCATGAAAATGCTAATTAGCTAGAATAAGCTAGTCAGCTAGAGTTCATCAGCTAAGAAAAGAAGCCACAAGACTGAGCTGACTTCAGCTAGATACGTACCTTAGGAGCAGAGAACTACATCACTGAAATTGTGCTTACTGCTTTCCGTAAAGGGTAAAGGAAGCCCAGGCAACTAGGGAAGATGTGGTTACCAACCAGATAGCTAACAGTGGACAGATAAATCCCACCTCACCAGAAAATTTTCTGCTCAGCTGAAAATCCCACTTCTGAGAACAAACAGAGCAACTTCAGAGCCTGAGCCTCATGTAAAGTTTGTGTTGCCTCAAACAGGACAGCATCTTGGAGAAGGTCATAACACTCCAACCCACTGGAGTCAAGGTAACTAAGTCACTCGTGTTCCTGTAGAAAAATCTCACCCGGCAAACCTATTTTAACAAGGCACATCTACCACACACTGCCACGCATGGATGTTTAATTGCCTAGCAGAGTGCTTGTGATGATTATTGCTGCTTTTAATGGCAAACTTCTTTTTGTGTATGGAGAAAAGCTGCTTTGGCTCATAGAATCCTGATGGTAGCTACATGGATGGATGCTGCAGCACCAACAGTAGTGCCATATGAGCAGAGTGGTGGCCCAGGACTTTCCTTCCTGGACCAGGTCTTGCAGGGAGCGTGCATTTCAGCAAAAAATGCCCTAAGACAGCTCATCCCTTCCAACCCAGGGAGAAGTGAGGGTCTGGATTGTGCTCAGGAGGAGCAGTGGCCTGGCTGTGCCTTCAGACTGACATCCTTTTCAATCTCCAGTCCTTAACTTTCCCCTCCCTGTGTGAAAATGAAAACAATCATGTCGCCATGGTAGGAAAGGGCTTTGAAATTCACAGGTCGAAAGTCTAGATAAGAAGGTGCTGTATTATTCTAGTAATGGAGGGAGAAGGAAAGCCAGAAAAGAGGGGGGAAACCCCATGTAATAAATAAAAGCCTATAAATTACATAAATTGAATGCATTAAAAAAACAATCTTCCAAGAAGCAGCTGTTTCATTCTTTACTGTTAATGGCATCAATATAAGAGGAGAAATTACCACCTTGTGTTCTGCAACACATCACACCAACTTCCCTTTACAAACTCTAATGTCCCCTGATTGCAAAGTCAATTTAAAATTCCCCATAAAACACAGACTCTCATAAACTTTACAACCCAAATCACACTCACTCAGTGCTTTTACCCAGATCAAATGCATATACACCTGTTTCACCCTCAAATACAAATATATGACGATGCACTGCAGATGGCAGATGGAAGAGCAGACCAGGGAATCACATCAGAGATGTGCCTGTCTTGGTCAGCCAGGAGGAAAAAAAAAAAAAAGTCATGCTGGAAAATAAGCTGGCAAATGGTTCTGTTTGAAGCACCCTCAGACCTCCAGGAGTCAGCTCAGTCAATGTATTGCTAGGATGAAGGGTAGTCCATGATGTGCACTGAGGGTGGTGAAACACTGGCATGGGTTGCCCAGAGAGGTGGTAGATGTTTCATCCATGAAAACATTCAAGGTCAAGTTGAATGGGGCTCTGAAAAACATTGATCCTGCTGAAGATGCCCCTGCTTATTGCAGGAGAGCTGGACCAGATGGGACCTTTGAAGATCCCTTCTAAACCAAACCATTCCATGATTCTTTAACCAAATACACTGTGACCTTAAACACAGCTCAGGAGCTGTAGCTCTGCTGCCTTCAATGCAGTTCTCTTGAGGTGGGACCAGAATCCCATGACGCTGAGCCAAGCCCCTTTCTTGGAATGGGATATGTTTAATATTCAGCTGGGTTTTGAGCACTTCCTCAGGCTCTGATGCAAACCTCTAAGTCATTTCCCAGAGCCTAGGTTTCCTCCAGAAATTTAAGCCTGTGCAGATCCTGCAGTGAAGATGGCATGAGTTTTTAATGAAAGGAAGGAGTATGCAACTATGCCCGTGCTGGGAGCTGATTGTTTGCTCCTGCAGGCATGGGGTCCACTCATGAGTTGACGAGGGAAAATTAATTAGGCTCCTAGTTTTGCTTCCTATATAAAACTAACTCCTTTTGCTTCTGATTAAAGTGTTGTCACTGTGACAGAAAGCCCATCTCTCTGAAGGGGTACAAAGGATTTCAGTTGAAGCAAAGAAGCAGCTGCATATTTCAAGATACACTTCCCCAGCATCCATAAAACATTTCTTTCTGAATGCCTGTGGTATTCATGTACCCCATAAGCTCTGGCTTAAATTTCTACCCAGATTCACCCTCAGATCAAAACTGCAGGATTTATTCAGAAAGGAGTGTCATTTTTGCAACCAGTCACTTGCATTTGCAACTGACTTACGTTGCAATGAGATGGATGCTTGAAGAAGAAGCAAGGGTTAAGCCCAGAACAAGGAAGAGGAGAGGTAGGACTCCGGGATGAAGCAGTTGATCAAAGGGTAGCTCAGAAGTTATTTAAAAATAAACCAGAAAGTAGAACTTGCAGGCAGTTGCCGCTGTAATTACAATGCAGACAACGGAGCCATGGTGCTGTTAAGGTTACTGGATTTTCCTAGCAGCTGTGTTTAATTTACTTAAAACATGCAAAGCCATCAGGTCAGATCCCATTAGCAGAATCACTGCAAGAGTCCATTCAGCCCAGGTCTGCTGCAGATATGCTGGGGGCACAAAAGAAATGCAAAATATCCCTGAAGAACTGAGATTCATGCAATGGCCAGCATCAAACTTCCCCTTTAGCCACAGCAGATGC
Source organism: Piaya cayana (assembly GCA_013389865.1). Classification (NCBI taxonomy): domain Eukaryota; kingdom Metazoa; phylum Chordata; class Aves; order Cuculiformes; family Coccyzidae; genus Piaya; species Piaya cayana. The sequence goes on along the minus strand of WAAB01025655.1, from coordinate 47,267 downwards.
CAGGTGGTTGGTACCTCCAGCTCATCAAAGACCATGATTCAAAGGCATGAGTCATCAGGTACCTTTCCTAAATACATGATGGAAAGCTAAAACCCTCTTGTCAGGAAAAACCTTTTAGAGGCCTTCTTCTGTTTGGGGTTTTCTTTTCATTCACTAAATCTGGCCCAACGCCTTCATCAATCCAACCCTAACTATTCTATGATTCTATGATTCTCTCCACTTAAGAAAGCATCAAGATTTCATCCACTATTCATGGCTCCTACCAGCTCAATTCTGTTTCTAAAATTAACATCCAGAGATACTTAATTGCTAGGAAAAAAAAGTGTTAGGTCATGTTTTCAGTCTCCACACATCCCTGCAAGTGCTTCTGCAGCCACCAACAAACACTTCAGTATCAGCCATGCAGTGAAGCTCTAATACACCCTTGTTCCACTCAGCCCTATCCAGGAGTGATGCATTTTAGCTTTAAATGGTGCTGATGCCAAAAGGGACAGAGCTGAAGACAAGGACAGAGCAAAATTTGCCGCAAGGTCCCTTCTGCATGTGGCCCTGATACAAAGTCACCTACAGAGAGCAGGCAAATAAAATAAAATAAAATAGAAATACCATAGATAATACAAAATAATGCAAAAAAATGCATTTGTTTATGGAAACTGACCAAATTGCATTGAACTAGTTTGCGAGGACTGGCACTGCTCACCACCAGAAGCCGTCCTGAATTCAGCAGCTCCCAGCACTGGGTGCCTGGCCCTGGAGATGTTGGAACAGGGTAAGATCACTCTTCCAACACAAACTCATCATTCATGATTTAGAAAGGTGTGAGGCATATTTGCATAATAAATGACAAAGCAGGGATACAGATTTCTGACAGATAAGCCCCACCCTTCCCTTTGAAAGAAATCCATTTATTCTGAGTGAATCGGCTCTTCTCCAGATAAATAGTGTTTGTAGTCATTTCAGCTGGCGAGATACGCATTCTTTTGCATTCCCTTAATGAATTTTCACAGCTAGAGCCCTAATCCAGTCTAGTCATGGAGGCTTTATCAGGATCTCTTATTTTATTTCTACCAGTAAATGGGAATTGCTCTCCTTATCGCTATCTAGAAGCACCTGAATGATTTTTGCGTCATATTTCCTATCCCACTGGAATTCAGGATGTGGTGTTACCTGATACCGTACAATTGTCACTCACGTTAGTTGCCTTTCCATTTTAATGTGTTGGATTTATTGCTGCTTCTTTTTTTTTTTCTTAAAGAGATTTTACTTTAAGATCTGAGTCTCTCTTTGCTCACATTTCTGAGGGGTGTCCTCAGGAAAGCAGGATCAGTTTGTCTTGTTTCCATCTGCCTGATACCTTCCTTTCGGAGAGAACTGCAGTGTTGGGCTTGCTCTTGTTCATCCCACCTCTTTCCACTGGGAAAGTGCAAAACTACACAGTAACAAGCAGAGATTATTCCTAACATTGGATTTAAAACCAAAAGAACCCAGGAGAGCAGGAGTTTGCTGATGTGGCCACAATGGCTGCTGCAGCCAGGGAGCAGGTACATAGCTTGTGGCTCTGGAAAAGTGAACCTGTGGAAAAGGCAAAAGAAGACCTATAAATCCTGCAGATAATACTGTGATGGATCAGTAGTGGCAAGACATTAACCTTCACTCTTGAGGAGACACCCGAATGATAACACCTGTAGCCATGCCATTCCAGAGTTATCTGTCTTGTCACTTGTGAAGATAAATCTATCTGACCTAAACCGTCATCTGACACCCCTCTGGCTTCCTCACTCAAAATCCTCATAGATACCAGCAAGGATCAGGAAAATCACACCAGATAATCAATTGAGTGTGTATGAAAAGGCTCACATGGAAATCATTTCCTTCCAGTATGTTGAAATAATTCTGCAGAGCAGGGAAAAAAGATGGCAGGTTTGAAGGCAAGTCTGCAGGGAAAGTGCTACATGTCAGTGACAACTGTGGAAGGACAGAAAACAGCTACCAAAACCTTAAAGAGCTGTCACGCACAGGAAAATGCAAGTTAATTAAAGCCACTTAAACAAATACATCTGGGACAGGGGTGTGGGATGTAGGGAGGGAGAATGAAGTGATATTAAAAGCTCAAACAGATGGTGAATCCCAGACAAGAGGCAAGGAAACCCATTCTGGTACATCCAGATGAGCCTCTTGCTGCAGAGCTGTGCTGGAGAGGGTAGTGAGAGCCCCATCCACCCTAGGGCTGTGCCTCACCATCAGGCACTGCATCTTCCCACAGGGATGCCCAGCCTCAGCAGGTCTACTCCTCCACTAGAAAACACCACCAAGCCTCCACTGGTTATTTCCTAGCCCAAGCAGTGCTGGTTTGGGATTAAAGAATGAATTCTGGCCTTCCTAATCATTCCCATCCTGTCCCTACTGCACCATTCAGCTGAAATAAGAATCAGGAGCAAAGCATCTATCTGGCTAAGGGCATGAAGATGTAAATCCATCTCAAACACACCACCAGGATCAACACCTACTCCACCTTCAATCCTAGCCCTCCTCTAAGCACAGTCTCCCCTGAGCCTCCAGAGCTGGCTTGCCTTCTACTATGCTCAAATGATGAGTATAGGTTACTCATGTCAGTTCCAGCTGATATGAAGGCAAAGTGGGAAAGATTTGGGTATGCTTTGTGTAAACAGCACACCCCATGTGATACATGCCAAATAGCTTTGAATTTAGATGCTTTGAATTTAGTTGCCTTGAAGCTCAACAAGACAAAAGGCTTGAAAGTCACTTTGAGCTATTTCAAGACATAACCCTGCTACTTTTGAAGCAACAGGACAACAGGTAATATCTTTAAACTAAAAGAGGAGAAGTTTGGACTAGACATTACGAAGAAATTGTTTTTACTGAGAGTGGTGAAGCACTGGCACAGGTTGCCCAGAGAAGTGGTGAATGGCTCATCCCTGGAAACATTCGAGGTCAGGTTGGATGATGCTCTGAGCTCCCCAGTTCAGTTGAGGGGGTTGGACCAGATGGCCTTCATGGTCCCTTCCAATACAAACCATTCTGTGATTCTATGGGACTTATCCTCTCTAAAACTGCCTGAAATGTCTCTTCTCCCAAGTAACAAATGATAAGATGAGAGGGAAAATCTTCAAGTTGCACCAGGGGAGGTTTAGATTGAATATTAGGAAAATCATTTCCTCAAAAGGGTTGTCAAGCACTGGCACAGGCTGCAGAGGGAAGTGGTGGGGTCATCATTCCTGGAGGGATTTAAAAGGTCATAGAATTATAGAATCATAGAATCACCAGGTTGGAAAAGACCCACATGATCATCAAGTCCAACCATTCCCATCAAATACTAAACCATGTCCCTCAGCACCTCGCCCACCCGTCCCTTAAACCCCTCCAGGGAAGGTGACTCAACCCCCTCCCTGGGCAACCTCTGCCAGTGCCCAGTGACCCTTTCTGTGAAACATTTTTTGCTTATGTGTAGATGCAGCACTTGGGGACACAGTATATTGGTGGATTTTGCAGGGTCAGGTTTACAGTTAGACTCAATGGCCTTAGGGGTCTTTTCCAGCCCAAATTATTCCATGATTCCATGATTCTGCTTTGCTTTCACCTTACAGCTCTACTACACGTGACTTTATTTTTATTGTAATCGTCTCCCAAAGAAACTTATAACACTGGGTCTTTATGTATTCCTTTGAGCATTAACTCAGAAGTGGTACCAAAATACCCCAGAAGGTTGGGTCATCATGGAGAACCTGCCCCTGCTATTGCTACCACTCAAGTGACCCCATGAGACACCTCTGCTTGGCACACAGTGCTGAAGTACTCACCACTGAAGGATGACAGTACACGAGACCACTGCCTGTGAGAGGAAGTCTTGCCATGACATCAGCCAGACCCAGTTGGAGTGCAGGTGGCATGGAAACACAGACGGAACAGCAAGGACAATACAAGTTTCCAGCACATCTGTCTGCTTCCCATCCTCCTTTCTCTGTTGGGACAGAGGCAACACAGCAGACCCAACACCAACACAGCATGGTCCTCTAGCAAATCCAGAACGCTGCTGGATTCTAGTTATCTTGGTTAGTGGGGAGCTGGTGTAGTGAAGGACCCAGGTCACTAGGGAGAAGCTCTAAGATCTCCTTCCTCACCCTAGAGTTCAATGTGAGCTTTCCTGTAGATCATTTATTCCAGCCCTGGGTAAGAATTCATCACAAGTCTCCATGGCTCTGCAGACAGTGTCACAGCCTGGGCTCTCCAAATATAGCCCAACACTGCATCCCCCTCACTGCCTGCAGCACCAGGCAGGCAGCCAAGCTCTCCCTGTGCCCCCAGCCCCTTCCCTCCCAAGGGCTATTTCCTTAACACAGCCCAGCTGCCTGCCCCCACCCACCAAGGGTTGACAGATTTGTGCAGTCCTCTTTGGGTGGGGTACGTACATTATTTCCTCTTTTCTGAAGAAAAAAAGAAAAAATTTTTTAAAAGGGAGGTGGGGGGAAGGGAATGTAATTAACCCTCTCCTCTCCTTGCAAGGGGCAAGAACCATCCCTGCCACAGAAATGGTTTTGGGACTAAAAGATCCACTCACACAGCAGTGCCAATGCTATTCTGGCTTAGCTAAAATTAAACAGCTGAAATTGTACGTGAGCCTTCACAAAACTGTCAAAGAGACCACAAGATTAGAGGACCAGCCAGTGACCTGGGAGGCCAAATCTATTCCCAGCCATGCTGAGGGATTCTCATGTGAATCGCAACGTATTTCTCCACCTCTGTTTCCCCAAAGATAAAAGAAAGGCAGAAGAACTGAGCCCATCAAGAGTGCAGACCTACACATGAAGGACCTGCGGGTCCATAGGACCAGGTGAATCCACAAGACCAGACACCACTATTGCTGCAGTCCTGAAAGGATGAAGTGGCTCAGCCACTTGTGTTTTGAAGGCTAGAGCATGGAGGGGCTTTTCCAGTTCCTCACATCTAGCTGCCTGGCTCTCTAAGCAATGCCAAGATGAGCAGACCTATAGGTACACCAAGGATTTCTGCACAGTGCCAAGAGGGAAAGAATCATCTCTTGTCACAGACTGAATTAGGTGCTTCAAGCCACTCTCTCCCTTCCAAAACAAATCATGTTTATCCCACAGCATGCCTACAGCATGCCCAGTCCAGAGTGCTGGTGGAATGCTGCTAGTAGTCACACAGCTACAGAAGCATCAGGACAACAGAGGAATCACAGCCAGGTCTTGCCTGAACACCTCCTGTACCCATCCAAGAGTCAGGCAGAGATGTAGCAGCACTGATAAAACAGTAGAATGCAGGATAACCCCAACACCATCCCCTCTCCCACCACAAGAAGGTCCTCCTCTGCCGCCATAGCATCTTTTGTTGGGTACATAAAGACCTGCTCCACCAGCCCTGCCAGCACACAGCATTTAATCTGCAAAGGCCTTTGAAATGCTCTCGATATGAAAGTGGCTCCATCAGACCAAATTCAACTCCATTTGCTATTACAATACAGCACATTTCTTTTGTCTGCACCTTTTGATGGTGTCCGATTGTTCCCCTCAGTCAGTATTTTGGAGTCATTAGTCAGAATTAGTAAAGTTCCTGCTGCCGGACTTTTCCAAGGCTCTATTCTCAGGCTACAAAGAGTCAATGAGGAGTTGTCCTGCTTTTAGCGAGCTTGAGGCCCAGCAGGGAGCATTTTGGGGGGAGCAGGCAGTCTGCTCGACTCCACTTTCCCACTGCAGGCACTGGGAAATGCACATTCCAACAAGATGCTGCAGGTGGTCACAGAGGGTTGCTGCATCCTGGCCAGGGGGGGAGACTATAGACCATTTCATCTGGTACCTCTGGTGGGACCAGGTGAAAGGCTTTGCTGAGGTGCATCCATATTTAGGCAGCACATCCCACAAAATCCAGGTTTCTCTCCCAGAAATCCCCATTTCAAGGCACCAGCACTGAAGAATCCACCTTTCCCTGGTTGACAGGGACATTTAGTTGCCCACCTCTTACTCATGTTATGCCTTTCCAACTATCTGAAAACCTCTTATTGTCAAGACACTTTTTCTCTGAAGGCATCTATATACAGATCATACTGGTTCCTCACCAGGACTCAAGAGGAATTTGGTGGCAGGACATTTTCACTGGAGATTCTTAACCCATCTGGATCTGTGCTCCTGCCTTGGCCAGGCATGCTGGATTAAGCTAACCTGCAGAAGAAGGCTTCCTGATATGTTAGGAAATATTACGTCCCACAGTATCCACCTGGCCCATTTGGGTGATGTCCAGTCTACAGATACGGGTGTTCATCTGCCATGGGAAGCCCAGGATGGAGGGTCAGCAGATGCAGCTTTCCTCATCCTCCACTAGCATGAATTGGGTTCAACACCGGGGCAAGTGCCCAAGGTCCTGCAGCCCAAGATCCCAGCTCTGATGAGGATAAAGAGGCTTATGAAATGGGATTGCTTCTCTGGGTGTTTGCTTCTGATGGACAGCACGAGACCAAGATGCTTCCCAGCCTGGTGGTTGCAGCTGCAGTGATGCGCTAACAGCCCCTGATGGATCTTTCATCCACAAATGTCTCTAATTGGTTTTGAAGCCATTTATACTTTTGGTATCCACAACATCCTGTGGCAAGGAGGTCCACAGTTTAATTAAACATTTTATTAAAAAGTGTGTCCTCCCATTTAAAGCCTCTGTCCAATCATTTCATGGTTCTTCTTTAGCTGTGAGACACAAGAAATAACACTTCCCTATCAACCTCCACATCATGTAAGGCTTACCTACCCCACTTAGATTACACCTCAGCTCCCCCTCCTCCTCCAGACTGAAGGGCTTAGTCTGTCCAGCCACTTTCCACACTGAAGATGTCCCATACCATTGCTCTCCACCCTATTCCTATCACACACTGAGTCCTCACATGCCAAACAGGACACACATTTTTGGCTCCTTCCTCACTAAACCCAGAAAATCACCCACTGCCCAGTGCAGTGGTAAGATGTGTCCCAAACCACCACAAAAAAGGAGGGACTCCCAGCACCTGCACACAAAGAGAAGCAAATCCCCAGCCATGTCCTGTCCCCAGCCCATGACCCAAGGCACATTAGGTACGTCCCCATCTCCAAACACAACACACACTGTAATAGGCTCAATTAGCACAGGTGTTACTCAAAGGAGGCCTCTTGGAAACTAATGGTGTAATGAGGCTGAAGGCCAGCACTGGAGAGACATGCACCACTGAGCTGACACCATCTGGAAGTAAATGTGGGTCCTGCTGCATTTCACACTTCCTAGTACAGTACAGCCTGCACGACTGATCTTAGAATCACAGAATTGAGTGGGAAGGGACCTTTGAAGACCATCCAGTCCAAATCCCTGCAACAAGTAGGGACATCTTCAACTCAATCAGGTTGCTCACAGCCCCTGACCTTGAATGTTTCCAGGGATGGGGCATCCTCACTACTCTGGGCAACCTGGGCCAGTGTTTCACCATCCTTAGCATAATATTTTCTCCCTTGTATCTAGTACCAATCTCCTCTCTTTTAATTTAAAACTATTACCTCTTACCTTATTGCAAGGCCAAGGGAAAAAGTCTGTCCCTAGCTTTCTTGTAAGCCCCCTTTAAGTACAGAAAGGCCATCACAAGGTTTCCATGGAGCCTTCTCTTCCTTAGGCTGGAGAACCCCAACTCTCCCAACCTATCCTCACAGGAGAAGTGTTCCACCCATTTGATTGTTTCTGTGGCCCTCCCCTGACAGGAGATTCATCCCTGTTCATGCATAAGGACCTCCAGCAGATATATGAACCAATGAAGTTGCTATTTGGCCCCAAACAACCAGTTGAGCGACTTTGGTTCACATCCACACTATCTATGTGTAGTGATCCTGCCTCACCTGGCCATTCCACCACTCTTACTCCATGCAACATGGACATTTGGCTACTTCAACCCTGAAACAAATGTAGGAGCAAACCAACCTTATACAATATTGCCAAGGAGCAGGAAGAGGAACCCAACCCCAAACCCAGCCTCTTTAGCAGCTTTTCATCTCTCATGGTTGATTGTATTTCCATTCCCTAAGGATTTCCCTGAAAATTATCTCATAGATCATCCTACCTAGCACTAGAGATAGCATTTCCATTGCAATACAACCAAACACAGGCAATTCACTCCTCTCACCTGGCATTTTCTTAAGTAACACAGTACAATAAAACAGCCTGCCTAGATTCCAGCCTAATCTAAAACCAACTTTATGGCTTCTAATTTTAGCACTAATCTTCCTTTGCTATGGTTGTGTGATTTCTAATTATTTTATCCCCAAGCCTTGCTCTGACGGATAGTTGTACGTTTTCCAATGCCAAGTGACTTGTAAAGTGCCTTTAAAAAATACGCTGATCATTTCAGGTTCATTTTCAGTTCCTATGCAGATAATATTCTCGTATATGGCTTCGCTGGTGAAATATTATTATTATTAGAATAATAATAATAAACTCAATAGAATTTAAAAAGGAGAGTTCTATTTCTTACGACGATCCCAGTCTGATCTTGTAAACACCATATTTTCTCTTAAAAGTTGTTAAAGGACATAAATAGTTATCCAGATATGGATCTCTTAATAATGCAGTGCCTTTGGCTTGGCATTGCTCCCAGAACATTTTGCCTTTATCTATCCTTATTTTCATGTTACAACACATTGAAGAGCAATTGACCACGCCAAAACCTCAGGGGGACTTTGTGAGGGCCGGTGTGAAGCAACAGCAGAGACGCTGTTGCCTTGATGCTCTCTGGGGACACTGCCTGTACAAATCACACTACCATAGAATGATTTGGGTTGGAAAGGACCTCAAGGATCATCGAGTTTTAACCCCCCGGCTTGGGCAGGGACACCTCCCAGTGGATCAGGGGCTCCAAGTCCCATCCAACCTGGCCTTGAACACCTCCAGGGATGGGGCAGCCACCACTGCTCTGGTCAGCCTGGGCCAGGGCCTCCCCACCCTCACAGGAAAACATTTCTTCCTGATATCTCACCTCAATCTCCCCTCTTTCAGCTGAAACTCGTTCCCCCTTGTCCTATCCTGAACAGAAATCCTCTGTTCCTTGTTCTGAACAACCCCAACTCTCTCAGCATTTCCTCATATGGGAGGTGCTCCAGGCCTTCTGTCATCTTCACAGGCCCTAATGGACTCACTCTAAAAAATCCAATAGCCCTTCCTGCGCTGAGGACTCCAGAACTGGACTCAGGACTCCAGGTGGGGTCACACGAGAGCAGCTCAGAGGGGCAGAATCCCCTTCCTCGCCATGCTGGCCACGCTGCTTTAGAAGCAGCCCGGGACACAGGTGGTTTTCTGGTCTGTAAGCACACTTTGCCACTTCATGCTGAGCTTTTCATCCACCAGCACACCAAGCCCTTCCCTTCAGGGCTCCTCGCAATCCATTCTCTGCCCAGCCTGTAACTAGGTCTGGGATTGCCCCAACCCAAGTGCAGGACCTTGCCTTGTTGAATCATAGAATCACCAGGTTGGAAAAGACCCATCAAAGCATCGAGTCAAACCATTCCTATCAAACACTAAACCATGTCCCTTAGCGCCTCGTCCACCTGTCCTTTAAACACCTCCAGGGAAGGTGAATCAAACCCCTCCCTGGGCAGCCTCTGACAGTGACCATTCACCCTTCCTGTGAAAAATATTTTCCTAATGTCTAGCCTACACCTCCCCTGGTGGAGCTTGAGGCCATTTCCTCTCATCCTGTCCCCTGTCACTTGAGAGAAGAGCCCAGCTCTCTCCTCTCCACAATCTCCTTTCAGGTAGTTATAGAGAGCAATGAGGTCTCCCCTCAGCCTCCTCTTCTCCAGGATAAACAACCCCAGCTCTCTCAGCTGTTCCTCATAGGACCTGTTCTCCAGCCCCTTCACCAGCTTTGTTGCTCTTCTCTGGACTCGCTCAGAGCCTCAACGTCCTTCTTCTGGTGAGGGGCCCAGAACTGAACACAGGATTCAAGGAGGTTCACACAGTCCAACCTCTCCAACCTGTCCAGATCCTTCTGGACATCCCATCCCTCCAGCATGTCAACCACACCACACAGCTTGGTGGCATCAGCAAGGCTGCTGAGGGTGCACAGCAGCAAAGATCAGCCCTTGGCTGAAGATGTGTTGCAGGGGCAAAGGATGCGCCCACAGCCCAGGCTCGTCAACAGGACGATGTTTCATCTCTTACCTTACTCTCCTGAAGGAACCTGTCTCTTCTCCTAATTGCTGACCTAGATCAAATCCAGATCTTGTACAAAAATTTGGGTTAAAAACATTTTGGGATGCTGGGGCAGGCTGCCTCCTGCCTGCCTAGCGCTGCCACCACTTTGCAGGTCCTAGTAGGACCTGCCGCTAGCAACCGGCACCAGAGTGAGGGATGCAGACACAGGTCTGGTGGATGTTTGCTTGGTTATTTCCTTCCCCAGGATTTACACTGCACTCCAGTCAACTGGAAAACATCCATTTGACCTGTGACCTTTTTGTTTTAGTTACTCTCCAAGCTTTGACAGCAGTGGTTTAAACATAGAACATACGAGCTTAAGCACCACAAAAGCACCCCATCCCCACAAATTCACAGTGGATGGGGAAAAATTACAGCACCGTAGCCCTGACGGTGAACATATTTCTTTCTTCGCATTCTTCATTTTCCTCTCTTTTACATTCTGACCCTGTTTCAGCAGCTGTGTCTTCTCCTTCTCTATTGGAAATGTGAGCTTAGCTCCCCACTGCCCACCACATCATTCAAGGGAGAAGGATATGGGTTGGTTTCTTTTTTAATTCCCTGCACAAGGCCATTTAGAGAGCATTTGAAATGGAGATTGTTAAAACAGGAAGCAACCCAGTCAAAGTCCTCAGGCCTGGGTCTTGAAAATGTCATTGCACAGAGCAGCAAGGGATGGAGAATAGCACTCTGTTCCCTCACGGAGAGAGGATGCTCTGCATAAACAGCCAATGACCCACAATCTGCCCTCACGCAGCCCTTGAGAGCTGGGCTTTAACTTCTGTTGAAATCCATGAGAAGCTAATTTGTATTAACTGATTTATTGGGGGAAAATATCCAAGAGATGGGGCTACACATATAACCCTCTGTTGACCTACACTCTCATCAGCATAGAGAATTTGGTGAGGAATAGCAGCAAATCGCTCAGGAAGCCAATCCTGCATGGAATCTTTCATTCTTGATGTTTCAGTGTAACATCTACAGCATCCTGCTAGCTTCCTTCTTACTCCTCTTAAAACTCACCCCTGAGATCCTCGCTCCTCAAGCTCACACTCTGTATTTCAGCTGGTCTTGATGGGCTGGTAGTAAAAACTTGCATCAAATCCAGCACATGCCCTGGCAGGCAAGACAATGGGCTGACACCACATCTCCATAAGGATGAAGAGCAGGGCACTGCTTGGCCCTAAGCCCTTTGATTTCCATCTGTCCACCTTGGAGCAAAGATCTGAAGTTTCTCAAAGGCACAACAGTGAAGCCAGATTAGGAGGAGAGAATGCAGCTGCTGTGAACCCAGGTTAATAAGATTTTCACAATTTATTTTTCTGCAGAAAATAGTTGCTAGATTTATTTTGAAAAGCAGGATCCTGCAGCGGTAGGTTTCAAGCCCTCCTTAAAAGTCTGACCTGAACAGGAATCCTTGCCAACAAATTCTAATTTTTTAAGCCTTTGATTTCTTCTGTTGGGAGTGAAAAACTTTTATTTTTGGTTTGCTTTTACATCTTTCTGCCAGTTAACTTCAAAAGAACTTCCCAAGTAGGAATGCAAAGGACATATGATGCTTTATGTTTGAGGGAACAGTCATTATTATTTTTTTATCAAGCCACTGATCTATGGAGTGACAACATTCAGAGGGGAAAGAAATCCATGCATTTGAGGGACAGACAACTAGAGATGCCAACTCAGATGCTCTGCATAGTCCAGAACATCAAATTTCACCCATTAACCAGTCAGAGAATTAGAATAATTACCTAGGAACTGATCTTGAAAGGTGCTGTGTGCAGTCAAGTGGTCTCCACTCCCATAGAGGTCAGTATCACAGAGGTTCTCAGCAGGGTCAGCCTAGGAGCCTGGAGAAAACAGGTTTGTCTTAGTTCAGTTTTTTGTAGAAAAAACCTATAAAACCTACAATTAAAAGAACCTGCATTCCAGCTCCATGTGCTCGTCCCATATTCCTGCATGGGGAGTTAATGCAAGGGTCACACAGAGTGTGGCTGGTGAGATGCTCTTCAGCCCAGAAGCATTCTCTGCAGATCACAGATAGATGCCTGCAGCACACAAGAGAGAAACTGGACCAGCACACGTGTGTCCACAGAGCTGCAGGCCACATCTAGGAATACCAGGATGCGGCTGCTCAGGAGTACTGCCTTTATCCAAGCCATTACATGGGGACACATACAATATCAACACCGTCTCAGAGCTAACACACGTTTGCTGGCAGAAGGCAGACTCCAGGGTTGCCTTGCCAACTCCATGAGAAGTGATAAACCTGGAGATAAAAGATAAGTTTGCCATGTTATTGGGAAGGAAGCCTAGGAACACCCCCTCCATGCTCCATCGGTTAACAGTTGCCAGCCCTGGGCAGGCACAGTTGTGCCAAGAGCAGAGTGAAAGGAGGGAAGAGGATGACAGGGACAAGATGACAGCACTTTTCTCCACACAGCCCTTTGTTTTGGGAGGTCCCTGGAGAAGCTTGGCTCAGTATGGCCAAGTCCTTCTTCGTTCCCTAAAAGGGAAACGGATGAGGGAAGGAAAACAATGTTCTTTCCTCACTTGCCTAATGGAAGAAAAGCACAGTGATCCTTTCCAAAACTGTCTTTTGAGGAACGATTGAGCCTGAAGGCCCAGTATTTCTGGTTTATTTATTTTTGGATGAACTCCAGCCTGGCAGTGCCTTTCTGCCCTTCTTCCAGGCTCTTACAGGACTTGCCCACAGCTACACAGCTTGCACAGACCCCAAATCCAGCTAGGGATTTAGCAACCAGCACCTCGCAGAGGTGCTCACTGAGGATGAGGTTCCTCCATCAGACACCATCACTAGCAAGCCTTGGCCACAGGGTGCAAGGGACAAAGAGGTATCACCCACCTGTAGCCCTGGTGCAGTGCAATTATTCCACAGGAAGTCTGCCACAGCCTAATCCCACTCCAAACTGGGACCAAAACCAGCATCAGACCCTTCAATGTTCAGCAACCCTTCAGTGGTTGCTGCAAGCAGAAGGGAATTTCTTCCATGCTGACTGCTCATGGAAAGTCCCCGACTGGCCCACAGCTGTGGAAAAAATGGAAAATATAACTTTAATACCAAGTTGGTGGCAGGCTGTCTATTTTTCTCTCCTGTGACTAGTTACCATGGATAGATTTCTGAGGTCAGCCCTGCAATTGTTCACTGTACTGCTCCTATTAAACAGATGAGGAGCAAATCATCCCATTCATGCTGTACTTTAATTTCCAGAAATTCTTTATTCATTTGTTTGCTTAAATTATTTCTCTCATTTAAAGAAACAATGTAGTCTTACAAGTGAGGGCCCAAATCTCTCAAGTAACCCTGCTGTGGTTCATTACTTCTGTGCAAGTTAACAAGGCCAGTCATTTTGCTAAGGTTTAATAGAATCATAGAATCATAGAATCATCAGGCTGGAAGTGACCTACCGGATCATGGAGTCCAACCATTCCTATCAAACACTAAACCACGTCCCTCAGGACCTTGTCCACCTGTGCCTTAAACACCTCCAGGGAAGGTGAATCAACCACCTGTTCCAATGCCCAATGACCCTTTCTGTGAAAAACTTCCTCCTAATGTCTAGCCTAAATCTCCCCTGGCGGAGCTTGAGGCCATTGCCTCTTGTCCTGTCCCCTGTCACTTGTGAAATAGTAGAAAACCTTCTTTCCAGAATTCAGAGATACAGGATATTTTAGCAAACTCACTGCTGTATTCCAGTTGTGTTGCAGGTGAGTGACATCCTAGGCAAGGAACAGGTCTTCCTCAGGGGTGCTGTATAAAGTAGGTACCCTGTGCAGAGCTTTGTTCATTCAAAGGGCTGAAGGTCTCCAGAGAGACCTTACAGCAGCCTTCCAGCACTTAAAGGGGTCTATAGGAAAGGTGGAGAGAGCCTCTTTATCAGGGAGTGCAGGGACAGGATGAGGAGGAATGGTTTGAAGTGGAAAGAGGGGAGATCAAGATGAGATCTTATAGAATCATAGAATCACCAGGTTGGAAAAGACCCACCGGATCGTCGAGTCCAACCATTCCTATCAATCACTAAACCACGTCCCTCAGGACCTCATCTACCCGTGCCTTAAACACCTCCAGGGAAGGTGAATCAACCCCCTCCCTGGGCAGCCTCTGACAGTGACCAATGACCCTTTCTGGGAAAAACTTCCTCCTGAAGTCTAGCCTAAATCTCCCCTGGTGGAGCTTGAGGCCATTCCCTCTTGTCCTGTCCCCTGTCACTTGGGAGAAGAGCCCAGCTCCCTCCTCTCCACAATCTCCTCTCAGGTCGTTTTAGAGAGCAATGAGGTCTCCCCTCAGCCTCCTCTTCTCCAGGCTATACACCCCCAGCTCTCTCAGCCGTTCCTCATCAGGCCTGTTCTCCAGCACCTTCCCCAGCTTCGTTGCTCTTCTCTGGACTCACTCCAGAGCCTCAACGTCCTTCTTCTGGTGAGGGGCCCAGAACTGAACACAGGATTCGAGGAGCGAATGAAAGAAGAAATATGAATATGAATATGAAAGAAGAATATGAAGAAATATCTCCCTGTGAGGGTGGTGAGACACTGGCCTAGGTAGCCCAGAGAAATTGTGGATGTCCCCTCCCTGGAGGTGTTCAAGGCCAGGCTGGATGGGGCATGGAGCAACCTGATCCAGTGGGAGGTGTCCCTGCCCATGGCAGCGGGGTTGGAACTAGATGGACTTTGAGGTCCCTTCCAACCCAAATCATTCTATGATTGTATGAAGGTACCATAGACTGAGCTTTCTTCATCCAAAGCCACATCCGTCAGCTGCAGA
Source organism: Piaya cayana (assembly GCA_013389865.1). Classification (NCBI taxonomy): domain Eukaryota; kingdom Metazoa; phylum Chordata; class Aves; order Cuculiformes; family Coccyzidae; genus Piaya; species Piaya cayana. The sequence continues at coordinate 32,260 of WAAB01025655.1, read as the reverse complement.
AGGGGACCTGGACATCTCTGTCTCTCCTCTGAGCCTTACATTGCTCCGCTTTGAAATGGGCTCCTGAAGCATCCCAGTCCTCATGCTACAATGCAGACGAGTTTATCACAACATGCTGGGATGAAGTAGATGGTACAGGAGCTTTAGATCTGACACCTCCCTGAGGTGGGTGTGCTGGAAGATGTGGGCATACATAGCTTGTTTTGCTACTGATATGGGATCCAGAGTAAACATGACACCTGCTGATTTCCTGACCATAAACTGCCCTTCTCATTAATTTTACTAACCTCTTTCCAGGACTAAATCTGAATAAATTAAAATAAACACAGAGCAGAGCTTGTGGAAAAAAAGCAAACACAAGGTGTATTCATTTGTATATATGTGTGTCTCAGACTAATAAAGCTCTATTGAGAAATGCATGCAGGTGAAACACGTCCTATGCTGCGTGAGAAGCTGGCAACACTGCCTTCTCTTTACAAGGACATTTGCCCTACAAGCACCTCTGCAGCTCCTTGATACTATTTTGACAATAGGATTTGTCAAGGCAACAGCTACAGATGTTTGCACAGTCTTCTTGCTTATCCAGGGATAACACTGCATGCCTGGGACAGCCAAACAAATCATACTGCATAAATAATAAATGCATGGCTCAGTTATTCAGAAAGAGGTGGTGAGCAATCCAGAGATTCCCACAGACTCCCTACCGTGAGGAAGGAAAAAAGAAAATGCCCTGACCTAAGCAGGGGTGAGTCACACACACACAGATCACAGGAAGATCACAGGAGCTGTTTGCCGATCACTTACTGAACATGAATAATTCAAGCAGAAGTGGCTGGAAGTGGAGCTCACCACCAGTGCTTTGGCAGGTTTTGTTTTATTGAGCAAGACAAAGAAACCACAAGCCCCAACCAAAATACTTAGCCTAGTGTTGCCAGTGTCATGACTTTACTGTGCATCTCGTGATATACAGCATTTTATCAGACTCTCAGCGGATTAGGAGCATCATTTCTCTTTCTCCTCCAGTCAATTTGTGAATATTTGACTGGGTATGGGGGGAAATTATGTTATTTTTTGAAACCCACCAGCAGTCAACAGCATAATCATACAGATAATAGAATCACACAATAGTTTGTGCAGGAAGGCACCTTTAAAGGTCACATCTGGTCCAACTCTCCTCTAATCAGCAGGGACACCTTCAACTCCATCAGGTTGCCCAGAGCCCCATCCAACCTGACATGGGATGCCTCCATCACCCTTTTGGGCAACCACCAAAATTTCTTCCTTGTATCTGGTGTGAATCACTCCTCTTCTAGTTCAAAACCATTCTCCCTTGTCATAATGCTTCAGGACATCCAGAGAAGTTTGTCACCATCTTTCTTCTAAGCCCCCTTTAAGTAATGGAAGACTGCAATAACGTCTCCCTGCAGCCTTCTCTTCTCTAGGCTCCACAACCATAGGTCTCTTAGCATGTCCTCACAGGAGAAGCCCTCAGATCATTTCTGTGGCCTCGTCTGGACCCACTCCAACAGATCCATGGAGAATTCCAGAGCCAGTAAAAAATGATGAAAAAAGGCACAGACAGTAAAGACAGATGGTGGCAGTCAAACACAACTTTGGTGCAACCTGAAGAAATACAAAACTCATCCCCCTGGAAGGACATTGTCATGTATTGACTGCCAACACAAAGATGATTGTGGTCCAGTATCCAGGGGCAGCTCGACCCACACAGGGTCAGAAATGGGACACTGCATCCCAGAAAAATAGCAGAATTAAGCAGGGATATGACAGAGAGGACTCTGCCTTAGTAGGATTTCCAAAGATCTCCAGTGGAAAGACATTCTCCATTGCTCCTGACATGCTCTGGTATTTGGAACCCTTTGGGAATTCCTGTCCTATATCCACAGACGTATATTGTCCTGCTTCAGTTCACTCCTATGCACTGCACAGCTGCCAGGTCTGGATTGGACCCTAAAACCAGGCATCAAGGTCTTCTTCAGAAGAACTGAAAGAAAAAGGCTGTGATGGTCACACACCTGGCCATCTTTTCACTTAAAACCTATTTCTTTATATTGCTATAAAACATATTTCTTGCCAGGCTGAGAGAGTTGGGGTGGTTCTGCCTGGAGAAGAGAATGGTCCAAGGAGATCTCAGAGCCGCTTCCAGTACTGAAAGGGGCTCCAGGAAAGCTGGGGAGGGGCTCATGATCAGGGAATGCAGGGATAAGATGAAGAGGAGCAGTTTTAAGCTGAAAGATGAAAGATTTTGATGAGATCTTGGTAAGAAATGTTTTCCTGTGAAGCTGGGGATGCACTGGCCCAGGTTGTCCAGAGAAGTCAAGGTATCCCTCTCCTTGGAGGTGTTCAAGGCCAGGTTGGATGGGGCTTGGAGCCCTTGATCCACTGGAAGGTGTCCCTGCCCATGGCAGGGGTTGGGACTGGATGGGCTTTGAGGTCCCTTGCAATCCAAACATTCTATGGTTCCACGATTCTAAATTACATGAAATATATCTGACTCAAAACAACAGTGTAAGTGAATATGGTATATTCACCCAAGATCTCAGCACAAAAATCCTGATAAATTTGGTAAACCATGTAAAAAGTATCCAGGTGTCCCAAGCCAGGTGCAGCCTTTGATGTTACCAGGAGACAAGTCTATGCTTTCAATTCATCCTTGAACATAAAAGTATTGAGTCTATCCACACTTTATACCATTCTTAAACTATTTAAGATTAATCTTCTGCATTAAAAACATCATTCAGCACCATTGCCTGTAGCATCCTTTATCTAGAAAGCTCAGCCTGGAAGTGACACCTCACTAGTATCTAGTACAGATGCTCTATTACCCATATCAAGAAAATTTTACTTCATTCTTTACTATAAACTGAATATCTCTGGTAGGAAACCAATTTCTTGTCAAGCTCTAGAGAGTTCTTTATAGACTGAGCACAGGCCACATATGACACACTGCCACCTTACCCTAAAATAATTCCTTGGCCACACATCACATCTGATCTCAAGGGTTCTGGGTTCCCCATCCTTGTTTTTTCATTCCATCAGAAAAAATAACTAATTAATAAATGTGTGACAGATGTTCTTTGAAAGAGGTATCATGTCCTCAAAACACAAGATGATGAAAGGAGTAACTGAGTAGATTAGACTGACCAGAAAAGCAACAATTGTGGCATGACAGTGGAAAGCGTAGCTTTAAATCTTCCTCTGATACTTATGATAATTTTATTTACATATCAAACTGTGTGCCAACTAGCTGTATATAAAACTATTATGAAATTATGCCGTGTATCTCACCAAAGTGAAGAAACACCAGGGCAGGGCTGCATAATCACACTTCACTCTGCCCCTCCAGGTCTTCCTGTTCTAGCTCCTAATGATCATGTACTATTTCTCAATAACACAGAGAACAATGTGCATCTTTTGCAATTATATAGATGTATACGCAACATTTCCATATACCATGAGCTACTTTGTGTGCGCTGGGACCTCCGCATCTACCATGGCCATTTCAGGATCATTATTTTTTCACTCTCCTCCAGGTAGTTATATCTGCCTCTCATCCCTTGCCTCAGATTATCACCTCCTTAGGGCAAGCTTCCTGCAACCCCAGATGGAAGTGGGGATCCTGCTTCAAGGTCTATAGGTGGCATTGGGATGCAAACAATAATAGAAATGCATGCTCTCATTTTATACATCTAGATGAGCATGGGGATGTAATAGCCTGATCCTGGAACTGCACCATGTGCCTCAAGTGTGCCTTGGAAAGGGTGTGCACTTGTAGTCAAACTAGCTGACTGAATGAGGTCTTTGTGCTCTGCCAGATATTGGCAGAAGGTAGCATGCAAAGTTGGAGCCTACGGCCCTGTCTGCAGTCACAGCGAGTACTGGTTACAGACAGCTCTGTCTGAAGATTGGCCAACCACACTGCCCATGCAGGCAGGGAAATGACTGCAGAGAAGAGGCAAATAGGACTGGTGCTGGTGCTCCTTGTGGTTTTGTCTAGATGAAAAGCACTGGTGCAGGTCTCCGTAGAACTAAACCAGGCAGTTGTGCGATCCCAGCCCACCTCCACACCTGAATTCAGCAGTTCTACCTCTTTTCAATACTTGGAAATGAAAATGGGAGTTAATACATCATGTCATTAGGATGGTTGTGCCTCAGCTATGTCCCCCTTCCTCTCTTGCTGTCTTCACTGACCTGCCTCTTTTACCCACAGACACTCTTATCACCTTCCATGGTTGTCTACACATCCAAATCACTGCTTAGGGCCCCCAAACCAGTACCTCTCCTCCTTCTCAGCTGACTTTTGCTCTGGTGCATGGGGAAGATTCATAGCTCCGCAGTGAAGCAAGAAATCAATGGGATGAACTGCTACCACGGGCATCTCTACCATCTTCTGATAATTGGCCGTCTCCCTCCACTAACCTAGAGCTACCAAACTAAGCTGACAGGAGGTCCAAGACCAGGAAACAGAGATGATTTCCCTGCAACAGATGGTGGATTTACAGAATTCATTGAAGGTCTTGCAGGAGCAAGCATGCCAGGCTCTCAGGATAGACTGAATGATCCACTAGGATTAATAGAGAGATGCACAAATGCACAGGAAATTCACACTGCTGGAAACAGGACTTCTTCTATCAATTAGATCAAAGGAAGGATCTCATACCACAAATTTCTTGCCACTGCCACTGTGAGTATTAGTTTTGCAGGTGACTTACAGCCCCAAGCAAAGGGCAGCATCATTGAACCTCAGGTACTGGACAGAGACACATCAAAAGAGTTCCCATCTTGGATGGGTGGGACAGACACGTTGTGGGAAGCACTTTACTGGTGGAAAAGTGTCACCCAGACACCATGTAAGATATGCAGCAGAGAAAAGCTGTGCCTAGCATGAGAATAAAGCACTTATCTCCTGAGTCCTCCTCCCAGTTCCTAGTGACTCCTCTGTCCTCAGTGTCTGATAGACAGTGCTCCTGACTGTGTCCCCTGTAGCTCATACACCAATGTACCTTGGGAAACACCTTTGTCCACACGGAAATCTTGCCCAGGTGGGAAATGAAAACACTGAACATGAATGGAGGAGCTGTAACACTCTGGGATAGCCAGAAATCCCAGATGTGCTCAACTTTACAGCATTCAACATGAACAGGACACACACTGAAGGGAACCAACACTCCTGTTCATGCACCCACAATACAATTTATCTTCTTGATGGTCTTGTGATACCACTTTTGGGTTGGGATTGATGTTAACCACTCTGAGCTCTCTCTGTGGATGTGCCACCAAGCAGCTCCTCCAGGAAAATCCCAGACATAAACAAGCCATCCCTAGATATGATGGCAGCCAGGAATGAGCCTGCATTCTTTGGAATCATTTTTTTCACTGAATTGAGGCAGCAACTTCCACTAATTTGAGCGATTAGGCACATATTCAGGCATAAAATATTAATACGAGAACAAATCAGACTTTTGCTGGCTGGGCTTCTGCTTAGAATTCAACACATTTTAAAAAAAAAGAAGAAAAAATAAAAAAGGTTTTTATCTATTCAAGTACGTATGAAAAGGTATAAATTCCTGCCTGACTGCAGCACTTGGCCTTGCTGCGCTGGTAATTGGAACCAGCGTGCTCTGCTTCCTGGGCGTCCCATTCACAAGTGCAAGAAGGAAGCATTCAATTTTTCAATAGGAAATTTCATCGCTAGAAAACAATCCACCTTCCCTGCCTCCAAAGAAAAAATAGAGGGCGAGTTCTCTCCCCAACCACAGTTTCAGTTCACTGCCAGTCCCAGCCAGAGCTGCCGGCAGGCAGGAGGAAAGGCTGCAGCACCGAATCCATAAACCATCCCAAAGCCAAAACCATGAGCTCAGTGGTTTTTTTTTTCTTGTAAACACACTGAGTCCTTTTATTTTCCTTCAGGATTGCTCAGAGGTCCACATGGCAACTTTTAGCTCCATAACCACATGGGCTAAACAATCCCAGATTTTGTCATGACCATTTTCCTTACAGTTTTAGCTTTCCACACAGTTCCAGAACTGGGACTTCATGGGAAGTACACACATGTACATGGAAGAGGATATTTTCCACAGAGATTTCCTCAGAGACAGAGCAAACTTTAAGTCTATTTTTATGAGCTTGGGACACCCTCAGCCATATTAAACTGAGCAAAAAGCACCTCACACCAAACAATTTTTTTAATAATATATTTTAAACTTCTTTTCAGTTCCTAAAATTGTTCAGGTATTTAGCAAGTTGAGGAATTAGAGAAGTTAAATAAGGCTTCAAGACCATAAAAACCCATGAGAAACTCCAGCAGGACTCAAGAAAGAATGTAATAGTTGGAGGGGCTAAATAGCCAGTGGCAGATTAAATGCAGCAATGACCACCAGAAAAACAGTGCAAAACAACTTCTGATACTGGTTACTGTACTGATTAAGCTTCAGGATTAAATAGACTCAGAAGCAATCATCCTGTGCATCTGCATCAGTAATCCATATTTTAAAATCAAAATTTACTTCTACTTTTATTTGGAAAGATATTTTCCTTCATTATTTATGTATTTTAAAGCATTAACTAATAGTTCCCACCACAGAATTTTAGAGTCATAGAATGGTTTGGATTGGAAGGGATCTCAAAGCCCATCCAGTTCCACCCCATGCCATGAGCAGGGACACCTCCCACTGGATCAGGGGCTCCAAGCCCCATCCAACCTGGCCCTGAACCACTCCAGGGATGAGGGCAGCCACAGCTTCCCTGGGAGACCTGGGCCAGTGTCTCACCACCCTCACAGCAAAACTTTTTTTCCTAAGATCTCATCTCCATCTCCCCTCTTTCACCTTAAAACCATTCCCCTCATCCTGTCCCTGCACTCTCAGATCAGGAGCCCCTCCCCAGGTTTCCTAGAGCCCCTTTCAGTACTGGAAGCTGCTCTGAGATCTCCTTGGACCCTTCTCTTCTCCAGGCTGAACAACCCCAGGTCTCTCAGTCTGTCTTTGGATGGGAGGTGCTTCAGCCCTCCTTTCCCATGGTACTTCTGGAAAAGCTTTGTCATGGGGCTGTTTTTGACTGATAAAAAGGCTCTTACCCCTTCTGCAGCATTCTTAGGGTACTTTTAGATGTATTGAGGGTACCTTTTGCTGCCACGAGCTGACTGGAAAAGAGAATTTCAGAAGCAGGTGTGCATGACTGGGAGGGCAAACCTGGACTTGTGATCGATGACAGGCGGTGGGTGGGCAGGTAAAGCTGGGGGCAGCAGCTGGAGAAAAATAAACAAAGCTTAGCACAAAATCAGCACAGACTCACATGGAATGTTGGATATTTTGGGAGGCCATTTGCTGTTCCACCACTCCAGTAAGACACCATTCCAAGAAAACAGGGAACAGCTCCCCCAAGCCTATGCAGAGCTGGGCACAGGATGCTTTACACAGCCTCAAAGGAAGACATAAAGGATCATAGAGTCATAGAACAACCAGGTTGGAAGAGACCCACAGGATCATCAAGCCCAACCATTCCTATCAAACATTAAACCATGTCCCTCAGCACCTCGTCCACTTGTCCCTTAAACACCTCCAGGGAAGGTGACTCAACCACCCCCCTGGGCAGCCTCTGCCAGTGCCCAATGACCCTTTCTGTAAAATCCTTTTTCGTGATGTTCAGCCTAAATATAGCATCAAAGCACTGAAATGGCCCTCAAGAAGTCTTCTTGTTCACTCCTAGTCCAAAGAAAGGACATCCAAGGACACATGGGAGATGCTTCTCTAATTCAGGACTGCAGCATCAAAACACAGGTCCCTGGTGTTTCACCAGCATTTTCTTTAGAGGTTCTTTACTACCCCAAGTATCTGCTCTTCACGTGATCATCCATCATCGGACCCTGCCACCTCCTCAACAAGCCAAGAAAGTCAGGGAACACTTTATCTCTACTGGACTCTATCATGGCTTTTACAAGCAAGGCTTGGATCATCTTGTTTGCTCCAAGCCCTAATCCAGACCTTAACAGCAGAATTTATTACTCTCCTAAATCCCAACAAATTTTGGAGTAAATGGAAAGCAAACATGTATTTTTGCAAGCCAGGATCACCTTTGCCGAGAGACCACCAAGGCTTTTCCTAGAGTTATTAACCGCAATGGCCAAAACACATTCCACCTCTGCTCCTCTCCTGCCTCTTCAAGGGCAGGATGACAGCACTCAAGTTGCAGTGCTGATTGTCCTATTGTTCCACAAAGTGGTTCCTCTCTAGCAAATTGAACACTGAGAGTCATCAGAGAGAGCCTCAGACAAAAGAACCAATGCCTGTTTCCGGGATTATTAGAGGGAAACAGAAAGAAACCTCTTGCAGCATCTTCATGGCACTTAACATGACAGCTGGAAATAACGGATAGGTCAAAACAGAGCAAAGATGATTTAAATTAGGCAACTTTTGGAAAGCAGTGTTCACTTAGGCTTCCAAAGGAGAATTGCAATTTCTAATCTGTGCGCACTCCTCCTCTGCAGGGTACACACACACACAATCCTTTTTCAGGTGCTCTATAGAACATTTGTTCAATTTGCCAGAGAACATTGCATCCCTTCCATTAGGAGATGGAAAAGGTGAAAATGAGCAACATCAGTTGTGGTTCATCAATCCTTAAACAAAAACAGCCTTTAATTTCTATCCACTGCCAAAAGTTCAGAGACCCATAGGTAGAGATTTACACATGCACATTCCAGAAATCAATACACAGTTCCTCCAAAGCCTTGTGGATGAGAGGGGCCCCGCTCCAGCTCATGGGATTTGACCCAGATAGATCGAAAGAGGCATTTAAGACAGCTCTTAAATGCTGTCTCACGCTACTCCTTGCTCAGTGGGATGAGTGTGGGGCTCATTTTAAGTAAAAGGAATCTCCTATCTGTACCCATCCCCTTGATCCTGCCCATGCTGCCTGGCAGCACACTTCAGGATTCACTCCTTTTCTGATGCTACATTTTCTCCTAGATTTAGATCCAGATGAAGTAACTCTCAGTGAGTCCTGGTATGAGAGGAACCATGGGCACCTGCTCTAGACTCCCTGCAGCTTCCCAGCTCAAACAAAGCATTCCCAGGGGCTCCGGCCACTTGAGATGGGCAGGCTTGGCTTCACCTCTCCCTTCTGTCCCTTATAGGAAATGTCACTTTCACCAGCACAGAGCAGCACCACTGCTGAACAGAAACACTGCCACGAGAGCTCCTTTCCTTTGCTGTGGCAAGCAGCTCCCAAGTGGTTTGCCCCTTATATTTGCTGCCATCTCCATAGCTACTGCTCAAAGCATCCCTGTTTGCTGTCAAGACCACAAAAGCATGGAGCATGACTTCCAATGTGCCAGTACTTTCCTGGGTCTCTCTCCTCATCATCCTCATTTCATCTTTCTGGGCACAGTGCTTCAGTTTTATGACCTGAAACACGCACAAAGCAGCACCTAACCATCTGAGGGTGTGGCCACACAAATCCCACACTCATCACTGACAGATAAAAGCCTGTTTAAAATGGGTCCCCATGCATGGACCCTCCCTGGAAGCACCTTTGCAATGATAGGTACTTCATGCCCTCCTTGTAGCCCTCAAGGTACAAGATTGTTGTCCTGTTTGGCCACCCCAAGCCTTAAGACATGATAGCAGCAGTGGTGGGACTCAGCCTGGCAACAAACACTCTGGGCACTCAAAGAGCAGAGACTTCACATTAGCTACCAGGANAGAAAAGCGGGAGAAGGGGGAGAAGTGGGAGAAGAAGAAGAAGGAAAAAGGGGGGGGGAGCAGAATGAAAAGTAATGAAAAACAATGAAAAAAGAAAAAATATGGAAAAATAAAGAGAAAGATGGAAGGAAAACAAAAGGGAGTGAAAAAGGGGGGAATAAAAAGGAGAAAGAAACAAAAAGAGGGGGGAAAGGAGAAGAAAAAGGAAAGGAAAAAGAAAAAGAAAAAAGGGAAAGGAAAAATGGAAAAGAGAAAGCCTGCAGGCATCAAAATCTAGAAAATTTATAGTTCCCAGATACTAAGGGAACAACGTCAAGCCATTTCTTAAAAAGTCCAAGTCCCTCTTAATAAGATGCCTAACAGTCTGTGAATTATACAGCCATAAAACTTCTACTTACATGTGACATTTGCTGGTAGGAATAAATCAGGGCTCAGAAAAGAGGAGACACTTTGGAGTTCAATGGATATTATCCTAACTCCAACTGTATTGGTGGTGGTCTGAAAGCAGGACATTGTCATCCAGACAAACAGACGATGTTCATAACCAATGGTAATTTGTAGGATGCATAATTTGCTGCTACTAAAATAGCGCAGCATGTGGGTTTTTTGCCCTTTTTAGTATATAGTCATGTCATTTCTTTTGGCTTGTTGAAAGAAATCTGCTCTGCCTAAGCAGAGCGAGAGCTCAGACCTTCAGCAGCTCATACAAAACAGGTGGCCAGGCATCAGGGGAAATGCAGCTTTTTCTGAAAAAGCTAATAAAATAAACAGATGATTATAGAAAATGGAGATGAAACTGGCTTCTCTTTCCAAAGCAGAAAGTCACAGACAAATTAAGTTTAGACTGAGTAAGCACTGATTGAAAACACACCCTGCCACCACCTGTCTGAGTTTTACCAACACGCAGAGTTTTCACCTGAAAAAATATTTAGGAAAAGAAGAGTCACCTGCTTGGGTCTGATCACCCCCAAGCCCACAGCTGGATGCAAAGATCAGCTGCTCTGGATGTTGGCTTAACATCAACCAGGATGGGGGCTCCTGAAAGTCAGGTGAAGACAGACTTGCTGTCTTAAGCCTTCATCCCTGCCATCATCATCTCCCCATCAGACCAGCGCACGCTGCACTTACATGAAAGTTGAAATTTGGATCTGGTTAAGTCCCAATCCTTTAATTTTCCATGCGGGAAATGTTAGGAGGTCTCTCTCCTGCATACTCCAAGGCAATTCTCTTAAACTTTTGGTTATTTCATGGTGGATTCAAACAAAAAAATAAAATTGAAGGGAAAAAAAAATAAAGCAAATACCCACCCCAGAAAATAAATGCCTGTATCCCTAACAAAGCGGCAGGGTGGAGCCAGCACACCCTTATATTTAGCTGCAGGCAAAGCCTTAAAGTTGTAGTACATTTATTTCCCATGAATCATATCAAAGCTGCAAGATTAAGAAAATCCAAACTCCTGCTATCTATACCACTCTGTCTCCCACGGGGAACACCAGGATTGTTGTTAACACCATTTTATTGTTATTTTCTGAGCTCCGGAGGTTTGGGATGGATCAGAGGCTCCAACAAGTTCAGCTGAAGTTACCTCAAGCTAAAGTAAATGCAGTTTCCTGCAAGCCTGAGTTATCAATTTATTTTTTTTTACAGTGGAAAAAAGTAGTTAGCAGGTTTAAGTCATGCCTCACAATATTTAGAAAAGGCTTAAGGGCTGTCTGCTGGTCTCAAAGGCTCTGAATTCCTACTATCTCTACCTGCTCCAGCAGAGCAAACCTGGGCGGCAGTCAAGGTCAAAGCCCATCTGCAGAGGGCTGGATCTGCTGGGATGTCCAATACAAACAGGCATGGAGAGGAAGGGAAAACAGGAGCTATGGAGAGTTGATGGGACCTGCCTCCATCCCCTCCTGAGACTGCATCCACTCCTAACTGCCCCAATGCCTCCCTCTTGGCCACTGAGACTCCCTTTCACTTCCAGGCGATGCCAAGCGCTGGGGCACCGCGGCAGATGTCGCACGCAGAACTGCAGCCTCCTTTGCCAAAGCGCAGGGACAGCAGAAGGTTTATCCAGCCCATAAAAATTAGCATCTGCACTTTGCCACTCGCACAGCTGTACCATGACAGCAGGGTCTGGAGCCAGGGTTATCTATGGGGACATCGTTGGGAAAAGGGAAATTAAGTCCATCACACCATAACAGAAGTTGCCACTGACCTTCCAGAGAACCTTACACAAGCTTTGGGGGAAAATCTTAGAGGAAAGAATGGGAAATTTAACCTTTCTTAGTATTTACCCTTTAACTTTTCAGCAAAGCTGAGTGCAGAAGAGTGCCTGAAAACCCTCAAGAGAAGAAATCAATCATTTTCTTCCTGAGCTATTATCTACAGAATTATTCAGGTTATTCATCCACTCATTTCTTCTTCATTCCATCACAAGGGTCATACCCTCAGCAGTCATAACACCTCAGAGCAGGACAACCCACCTGACCCTTGCCAAGAGGATCGGACACTCCAGCATTGCTGAGTTAACCCTGCCTGAGACAATGAAATATGAAAGCATCAACCACACCCTCACACAAAAACCAGTCCACATTTCCAGGAGAGACATCTCCCTTTCACTGATGTTTCAGCAAATATTGACCACAAAATCTAGGGTTTTTTTCATGCATTTTAAGAAAATACTGACAATATTTCTTCTCGCACGTTCCATGGGTAGGGACTGCCATCCTTCCTGCAGCTCTCACCAGGGGACAGGGAGGTCCTCTGCAGAAAGGCAACACGCTGCTGTGGCTTCCCACCCTGTCAGCATCATTTCCTACACCACCTAAGAAGACCAGATTGAAAAGCTGGTTTTCCTCTCCACCCTGCATTTGCAAACTGAGCAGTGGTCTGAGATCCCTCCTTCTCCTGAACACGGAACTGTACAAGACCTCACATTTACCCAGCAGTAAAGGAGAAGCCTCATGATGAACTTAAGAACAACAGCATTGGGGATTCTGTCTTGCACCTTCATCAAACCTTTCCCCTCTGAAGGGTTCCAGAGTTGTTTGCAGGAGTTGCTTAGCTCCTGGAGGATCAGAGAACCACAGAATGGTTTTAGTTGGAAGGATCCTTAAAGATCATCCAGTTCCACCCCCTGTGATGGGCAGGAACACCTCCTACTAGATCAGGTTGCTCCAACCTGGCCTTGGAGGGGGCAAACACAACTTTTCTGGGCCACCTGTAATGAAGAGCAGGGTTCTTTAGCACTAGGTTGCACCACACTCCAACAACACCAAGACATGGCATCTTAGGTAGCTACACCAGATGTGATCAGAAGTTGGCAACCATCCAACAATGCACACGACAGTGGGTCTTCTTGCTGCACAGGAAAGCTCTGCAGGGACATCATGAGAAAAATCCATATTTTGTCAATGTACAGACATTTGGAGACAACCCAACAGCAAATCTCTTGACTGAAAGTGATACTTTTATTTGTTTGTTTTGAAATGTTGCCTGCCAGTGCTGGACCTCACATTGGGCATTTGTCATAGCATATAATTTGCATGCCAGATGCTCCTTCGTCTTCTTAATTGTTGAAACAAAGTGGGTGCTGAATAAGGTCCTCTTAGGTTGGCAGGCACCTCAAATACACCCAGCAGTTAATTTTGCTTCCAGTGAATGGAACAGCAAATGCACATTGGCAAAAATGCTCTTCACTTTTTTTTTCCTTTTTAATAACACAAAAATGAAAGCACTAGAACAATGGTGAATGCCCTCAGAAACTCCTTCCCCTCTTAAGGTCAAATTTCTTGCTCGCCTCCTGCTTGCAGAAAGACACTGAATACCAGAGACAGGCGAAATGATCCGAGGAGTCCAGTGAATCATAGAATCATAGAATCACCAGGTTGGAAAAGACCCACCAGATCATAGAGTCCAACCACTCCTATCAAACACTAAACCATGTCCCTCAGCGGCTCGTCCACCTGTCCCTTAAAACCCTCCAGGAAAGGTGACTTAACCCCCTCCCTGGGCAGCCTCTGACAGTGACCAATGAACCCTTCCGGGAAAAGAATTTTCCTAATGTCCAGCCTGAACCTACCCTGGAGGAGCTTGAGGCCATTCCCTCTTGTCCTGTCCCCTGTCACTTGGGAGAAGAGCCCAGCTCCCTCCTCTCCACAACCTCCTTCCAGGTAGCTGTAGAGAGCAATGAGGTCTCCCCTCAGCCTCCTCTTCTCCAGGCTAAACACCCCCAGCTCTCTCAGTCGTTCCTCATAAAGCCTGTTCTCCAGCCCCTTCACCAGCTTCCTATTCTGTAGCTGCTCATTGTTGTTGTGACCCATGTGCAGGACCCGGCATTTGGTCTTGTTAAACCTCAAGCCTGTGGTAGCTGTATTCAGGCTCAGGTAGTCACCTATCAGACAGTCCTTCCTTCTCCTAGACCATGTGTGCTGTGGTCTCCAGCAGAAATAAGAGAAGATGAGCAGCAAGCTCAGAAGAATGGGGAGTTTACAAAGCTGAGCAGAAGACTGGAAATAACTGTAAGTTATGGTCCTCAGAGCCTTAGAAGGTATTTAGCAGTGCTACATGAGCTTGGTGTCCACGAGCACCTGAAGCACTGGGTCCTACTGCAGGACACTGTAAAGACATGGGTAATCCACATGGGACCACAACATATCAACTCAGATCTGCACCATTGGAAGATACATCTTCAGAAAGAGTTGTCCAGCCCCTTATTGCAGTTTTAACGTGGCTGACGCGAGAGGGAAGGAGGAGGAGCAGGAAATGAGCTCTACTCTCTGGTAACCAGTGACAGAAGCAAAGGGAATGTCAGGAAGATGTGCCAGGGGAGATTTAGGTTGGACTTGATGAACCTTGTGGGTCCCTTCTAAATCAGGTCATACTGAGATTCTATGACTCTATGATACGCAGGAGAAGTGTACAGAAAGGTAGGAACATACTGAGATGCATTCCTGCTTCCTGTTGCACCAGGCCAGGTTCAGATTGGACATTAGGGAAAACTTCGCAATTGAAAGGGTTCTCAAGCACTGGTAGAGGCTGCCCAGGAATGTGGGCATGGGAAGTCCCCATCTCTGGGGGTGTTTAAAAGGCTGGTAGATGAGGTGCTTGGAGATATAATTTAGTAGTGGACAGGTACAGTTGGACTTGATGATCTCAAAGGTCTTTTCCAACATAGGAATTGTATGATTCATTCCGCCTGCCAGCTGCTGATCATCCATCTACCTGTAAGAGGTTCCCAGATTCCTACAGGTAGCAGCTCCCATGAGCCTTGAATTCATCTAAATGCTTTTCAAACCCTTTTTTACCTTAGGCCTCCAGAATACTTAGTGCCAATGAGATCCCCAATTTAATAACACTTTGTGTGAAAACCCATTTCCTTTTGTTTGCTTTAAACCTACTGCCAAATAATTTTGTTTCACAGGCATCCATTTTGGGATTATAAAATAGACAATGAATCAAGCATTTCCTGTTCCCCTTCCCCACACCAGTCCTGGTTTGATATTTCTGCCTATAAGAAACTTTTATGGACAAATTTTTAATAGCCTTAAAGGTCCTCTTCCACTGAGCCTCCCTTCCTACTTCCTTCTGTACTGGGGTGCACATTGGCCAAGATATTCTAGCACCATGAAGTCCAGCCATGTGACTCATTTTCCCTTTTTCTTCTCAACCTTCACCCTAATAACTCCTAATATTCAATCTGCCTTTCTGACAGCGGCTGAGATTCGAGCTGACATTTCAAAGAAATACCTAAAGTGATGCTGAGATCTTTCCCACCTGAAATAAATCACTAAAATTGGTAAATATTGCCATCTCCCTGGTGACTTGTTTCCAGATAATGTATTTATCTGTTGAATAGCTCTGGTACTAATATGAATCCCTGTAGGATTTGCCTGGTAGCCATGAAAAAAAAATATCTTTACTTTCTTTCCCTTGATTTCTAGCCTTTCCTTTGGCCTCCCACTCCCTTCTGGTCTCCACGCTTGCTTAGCATGAACTCTTCCTCAGCCTCCTACCTTAAGTAATTCCTAGGTAATTAAGTAAGGTCATTCTAGCTTAGTATCTCCATCTGGTTCCAGCTTGTTGCTAAGAGCTGTAATGGTTCAGTGCATTCAAAAAACGGTACATGGGCCACTACTATTCCAGTAGCATCAACAGAGGCCAATGAAATGGTTAAGATGTACCATTCTGGATATTCAGGTAATAATAAAACTCAAAGCATCAGTGAATAAAAATGGAGATGGACTAACAGTGCTCAAACCTCCCCTGCAACAGAAAGACTCTGATGGCTTATACAGCCTGGATCCAAAGCATCCTGAGAAGAGGGGAACCAGCTCATGCTCATGAACCAGGACAGCTACAAGAGTCTCAACAAGCATCTTTGTTTGTCTCTCTTCTGCCCACACAGCCTCAGGCCTTCACCTTAAACCTAACTCTGAGCCTTCACATTTATGTTTCCCAAAACCTCAAAGCAAAGCTGAAGCCAGAACATTTCATTCCCCTGGGATTGCACCCAATCTCTGCATTTGCAAGTGAATCCTAGCACAGATACAGGGTGGAATGGCATCTCTCACCACTTGGATCTGGGCTTGTGTCCTTTAGCAGAAGTGGTCTAAAGGCAACAAGAACAACAGGCAATCTGTGCACAGATGTTGTGCACATTTCTAATTGGGAGCCTCAGCTTCCTGGAAGAGGAGTCCCCAGGATTCAAAGTTTCCTTCAATCAGAAACTCAAGGCAGAGCCCAAAATCTTCCATCCAGACATCCCAGAGCTCAGGGGCTCTGGACATACAGTTCTCAATTTTACAGCTTGCACCTGTGATCCCTATGCACCAGATGGCTTCACTGAAAATAAAAAGCCATCCTTCTCCAAGTCCAAGCTGCAGCAAAGTCATAGCATCACTGCAACTGAAGCAGTTCCCAAAACAGAATGTGGGAGGACACAGAGGAATATGGCAGCTTGGGACATCCGAGGCAAGACCTTTGTCAGATCAGGGGCAAGTTTCACTGAAATGAGTTTCCCAGTCATGTTCTAGGTGTCCCATCCCTGGAAACATCCATGGTCAGGTTGGATGGGGTTCTGAGAAACTTGATGAGTTGAAGACATCCCTGCTTACTGCAGGGCGGTTGGACTGGATGGCCTTTAGAGATCGATTGCTCGATGATTTTATGAGTGTGCACATCCATGTACACACACTTGTGCAGATGGCTGCTCTCCTAACTAGGACACTGAAGTCTTAAACTGCAATGCTTGGCATGGCACAGGGCAGGGCAGTGTCCCCAGCTTCCTTCATTCCGCTCGATATTTATGTTACAGCCATCCAGACTCTTTTTTTTGCTGACTCCACTGGCCTGCTCCCTCTGCCCTCTGCAGAATTTCATTAATGCTGCTTTGCTGGGTGGGGGGATAAAACAGTCTCTTATTTTTATTTTATTCCTCCCCTCTGTCCCCTTGGCTTCAAAACACTTTAAATAAGATTCTCCCCCTGGTATCTACATGTACCATCCCTTGGTGTCACCTGCAATGACACAACACCCTGGAGCCACACACTTCTAAACCTTTAAGCTCAGATACCAAACGAGGACCATCAGAACTTGCTCAGCAAGAGGGGACCTGACTGCTGAAGACCAGGAGCCCAGCCCTGGACCACAATAGATCCCACCATTGCCACCACGGTGCAAATCTCTTCCAGGGGAGATGCAACCCTTGAAGGCAGCAGGGTGGGGATCCAGAGCTATCCAAAATCACCAGGCTACCCAAAATGACCTCTGAGCCCAGCAGCCACCCTGGGGAGAATCAGTTATCCAGGAAAGCAGGGATGGACCTCAGCAGCCCTGCATCAAGCACCACAAACCAGCCTTGCTTTGCACAGAAGTGGCTGGAGGATTTTTTCTGCAGGGGTCCTTGGGGGTCTAGGGTGAAGTCTGGACATCCCAAAGCCACTGGCAAGCATGGCTGCCAACAAAATGCCTCCACCCCCACCCCGCAACCTGCCATCAGCCAACATACACAGCAAGTACTTTTGCAAAAAAATTCTCAGAAAGAATAATGCAACCAATTCTTATTTACCTGGGTGGGAGTGAGGCACTTCATGCCATCAGTCTCTGAGAGATTCCAGCTGATGCAAAGAAAAGGAAATATTTTTCTACACAGGACTTATAAGAAGCTGCCTTGGTGGCATGTGTGGGTGTGCACTTAGATATTATCTAAAGGCCCAGATTTGCAAAGATGCACATAAATCATTTGACTCCCATGAAAACAGCAAGAACAGTCATAAAATGACCTGAGCTCAGACCCACCAAGACATCAATGTGTGCTACTGAGGTGTAAAAGGGAGAAAGAAAAAGAAATGGCACATAAAATTTTTATTCAACCTCATGGTCAGTTTGCTTCTGCATCAAGTATGTTTTTCTGCATTGGTATAATGCTCATTAAACTCTACTTAACTCCTCACCAGGGCAATGGAAGACACTGCAGGGGTGCTGGATAGGGTTTGCCACGCTCATCCTGGTGTCTCCCTCTTTCCCTGGGGGAGCAGCAGGGACTCAATCAATCACCCCAGCAATCATGATAACATTCCTACACCTTTCTCCTTTCTTTGAATCCCTCCCACCTTCCTTGAGTTCATAAAAAAGCAGCCGAACAATTGCACATCACTTGCTCTTCTGCAAGCAAGGAGGTGAGGTCAGTCGTGGCGACTACGGGCTAAAGACGAAGAAAGCAGGGAGGCAAAAGCGCTGTTACCACACAATGGGATGGAGTGGTTAGGGAGGGGGATGCAGAAAGGAGGTGACACCCTTGCTGAAGCTTTGCTATGAGACCTGCAGTCTACTCACACCCCCCCCTGCCACCCTGGGACAGCAGGAAAAGGCAGTTGTGCTTTACTGCTTTGTCACTGGCTGTGGACAGAAAAGCCACTGGGAAATAATGTCTGGCAGGAGGTCATAAGTGCTGACACACTCTGCATCATTGCCCAGCTTGCAATGCAGCACTGGAGGCATCTGGTTTGGTCCAGCAGTGAGTTGATACAGTTTTAAAAGCACACAGGCATATCATAGAATCATAGAATCACAGAATCGTAGAATCACCAGGTTGGAAGAGACCCAGGGGATCATAGAGTCCAACCATTCCTATCAATCACTAAAACATGTCCCTCAGCAGCTCGTCCACCTGTGCCTTAAGCCCCTCCAGTGAAGGTGACTCAACCACCTCCCTGGGCAGCCTCTGACAGTGACCAATGACCCTTTCTGGGAAAAGAATTTTCCTAATGTCCAGCCTGAACCTACCCTGGAGGAGCTTGAGGCCATTCCCTCTTGTCCTGTCCCCTGTCACTTGGGAGAAGAGCCCAGCTCCCTCCTCTCCACAACCTCCTTCCAGGTAGTTGGAGAGAGCAATGAGGTCTCCCCTCAGCCTCCTCTTCTCCAGGCTAAACACCCCCAGCTCTCTCAGTAGTTCCATCGTTCCTCATAGGGCCTGTTCTCCAGCCCCTTCACCAGTTTTGTTGCTCTTTTCTGGACTCGCTGCAGAGCCTCAACATCCTTCTTGTGATGAAGGGCCCAGAACTGAACACAGGATTCAAGGAGCCCCTTCCACCCATCAGCACTGATGGAAGGGCTCTACACCAGCCATGGGGGGACAGTCAGGCCCCGAGTGACACACACTAAGTTTGCCACAAGCAAACAGTATCTCATTTGCCACAAAATCCCCTGATATAAAGTAAACATGTAAAAAATGTATGCTGGACCACAGCTGAACCCAAACCATCCTGGGCCAGCGTCCTGCTGCAGCTGGTCTGGCACTGACAGCCTTAAAGATAAAAGCTTGTGAGCTTTATGTTTATATTTTTCTTTCTTGTTCAAAGTGAAGCTGGCTTATCTACCCCATTCAAGCCTACAAGTACATGAGCAACACCTTATACACATCACTTCTGATTGCTTCCATGGCCCCATCATGCGCTCTTTATGCAGGAACAATTAAGCTCTGTTCAACTTCTCCATTAATCCAAGCAGCCCTTAGTCACGTCTAGTGAACAAGTTGTTGGTTTGGTTTTGTTTTTATCCAATTCAAGACTCATGTTTGCCTGGCTCAGACACATTTAAAAGACAAAAGCCCTCAGTGCCTTGTAGTCAAACATCAGTCTGGCTGCTTCTTGTCCCTGCTCTGCAGAAGCTGTATGAGTACACGACAGACCAGACAGCTTGGAATTAGATCCAGGATTTACTCTAGGAGTTCTGGCTGCACAGGCACCCTTAGGACTAATTCGTTATAAGCATCTACCTAGAAATCTTTTGCAGTCCAGAGGCAACCAGCTTGAATGGCTCTACCATCCTCAGATCCACCAGCGTCTAATACTACTGAACGTATTTCCTCACTCAGGTCTTTAGTAGGGTCTCTAGCAAGATAGTTCATCTCAGGTGCTTCAAATTCTTGCTAGCCCTCCATCAAATCTGACCCTCAGCCACCAGTTCATTCAGCAATTACCCAGGGAAAGTGAGATGCAGAGAGTGAAATAGCTGGGTCTCAGATTTTTTTCCTTGGAAGCCAAGCTATAAAATGGCACATGCAATCATGGATTCAATCAATCAACTGAACATGCAATCAATGCCAACACAGAAAAGCATGACACTAAAAGGCTTTGGGAGATTTAATCCATCCCTGTTGCCACTTCAGCTACTGTAATCACTATCAAGAAATGTTAGTCTAGACAAATCACGGCAAAGCCACCAAGCTAAGTTCCCCCAAGTGTTCAGTAAGAGGCAGGAGAGTTCATCATTTCTTTTACTACCTCAGGCTACCTGCAGACTCAGGAAGGTGCTGCTAGGCTTGGATCCATAGAGATAATTTTGCAGTTGCAGTGGTTAGGGATACCTATGGAGCTTGGCTTTGTAAAGAAGCAAGCTTAATAAAATTTGTATAAGTCTCTGCATCTACAGTTTCCAGTACATCACCTGCCCAGGGCATCATTCCCACTCTAGTTTCAAAGGGAGGCACGATAATAGGAAGTTATGAAGCTCATAAAGTCTTCATGAAAACGAGCTATCTCATCAAACTAGAGCCAGTAGTTGATACCACTGCAAAAAAAAGCCTGCAATGTGAGCCTTACCATTCCCAGCGGAAACCTTTCCTAAGAGCTACTACCAGCCTTGAGCCAGCTTCATCCCAATACCTTGGCCAGTAAGCCCAGCATGGTATGTGCTGTCAAGGGCAGACTGATTCTTCAAAGGATTTGTTCCTTCAGGCTCTGAACCTGATGACCGTGGTGATGATTTATCATCAAAAGTACTGGAGTTTGTCTTACATAGGATCATCTTTTATTGGCAAAGCAGAACCTAGTCCTTCCCTAACGACTTGCAGCCGTAATTGGAAACATCACGGTGTAATCCAGAATAAGTGCTGAAGAGGTGGCTGAAAAGAGACAACCAGCAGGTGATGTACCACTCAATCTGACCAAACACAGTGTCTGTAGAGAGCAGGCTGAATCTCACCCACTTCCTCTGCCTTACACCTATTTTAGACCACTCTGATCTTCTCTCCCTTTGTCTCTCTCCAGTCTGCCGCATATGGTGACTGTAATTACCATCCGCCTTGCTGCCATGCAGCCACACCACCTCCAGGTACTTAACTTCTTTTAATCTTGCTTCATGTTTCAGTCCCTGCAGCCCACTCGTAATGTCTGGTACTCTTCTTCCATCACCCTCTGATTCATCAATAGCCATGTCAGGCTTTGACCTCCAATTTTCTAACTGCTCAGCTAAACCACTCTGCCACTGGCCCTGTTCCTGCCTTTGTTAAAAACGAGGGGGGAGCCTCAATTGCTTTCTTATTTGATCTTCACTTCACTTCTGTGGTGTGCACTCTGCTTGGAAACTCATCAACTAGATATGTTAGAGACTGGTGCTGGGGCTGTTGTTACCTTTAACGAGAGGAAATTATGGTTAATGCTTAATTTTAATTTTTTTCCCCCTCCTTTAATTTATTTTCTTTTAATGGCTTTCCGAGAAAAAGCAGCTTCTGCAGAGCGCTGCCACCTGAATGCTAATGAACACCAAAGGGACATGATGTGTCTGCCTCCCTGCCAGACATCAAATTGATTTTCAAATTGCTTTGACGACATAAGGTGGTCGCATGGTTTGCACCCATGTGATTACCTGAGCATTTATCTCAGTGGGCTTTTCCATTCACCTGATTAAAAATAACACAGATCACTGGACTGGACCTTGACGATAGAGGTTGTGGTCCCCCAGGCTGCTGCCAGCCCACGGGATCCTGTCCTGAATCTGGACAATTTGGATATTGCTCCTGGCTGTGCTCCAACCAACAAGAGCGTGGAGGACAATCTGCAGCTGAACCTCAACTACATCTTTAAGTCCTTTGCTTTCAAAGGACTTAACAAAAATAAAATAAAAAACCAAATTCCTCAGAGGTGGTAAATACCCCATTCCTGTGCTAAGCACAATGAGCAGGGACATAAGGTTGCTGAGAGCACCATTCAACTTGACCTTGTAAGTTTCCAGGAATGGGGTATTTACCAACTACCTGAAGGGAGGTTGTGGAGAGGAGGGAGCTGTGGTCTTCTCCCAGGTGACAGGGGACAGGATGAGAGGGAATGCCCTCAGGCTCCACTAGTGTAGGTTCAGCCTAGATATCAGAAGGAAATTTTTCACAGAAAGGGTCATAGAGCACAGGAACAGGCTGCCCAGGGAGGTGGCTGAGTTACCATCCCTGGAGGTGTTTAAAAAACAGGTAGACGAGGTGCTTAGGGACATGGTTTATTGGCAGATAGGAAAGTTTGGACTCGATGATCTAAGCGGTCTTTTCCAATCTGATGATTATACGATTCTATGATTGCAGGAGCGTTGAACTGGATGGACCTTTAAGAATCCTTTCCAACCCAAACCATTCTGTGATTCTAAAATGTTGATGGTTCAGTACTATGAAAAGGTCTAATGAAATTACAAAATCTTTTTTTTTTTGAAGAAATCAGGCTGCTGTATGTGGGCCAGGACAGAATCTGACTTACTGGTTTATATTCTCTCCTTGACCAAATGTGTGAGGACAAGGAGGCAAGGGCAATTAGGCAGCTAGAGGATGTCCTGGAGAGGTAGGAGGTCCCCATGGAGAAATATCAGACCTCACACACTCCTCCCTCCTTCCAAAACACTCACCTTTTGAAAAGATGTTGGATGGGAAGGAGGTGTGGCTGACGGAATAGAAACATAATTCAGTGATGGCTGACACCTCTCCTCCATAAACGAAGACCCAAGACAAGGAGGGAGGTGAGCACAGCCTGTCAAACAGAAATCTGAAGATTGCATTGGGCCAGGCACTGGTTTTATATCCATGGGAAAGGTCAGCAAAGCAAGGGGGTGAAAAATACGAGCCTGTCTGATTTGTAGGATAGGTAAACACCCAGGATGTCATCAAGCCTTTCATGAGCAAAGACCAGGTCAACAACTTTGCCCCCGCTGGTGGGATGTGGATGGCCACTATGCTGGCTAGTATTATAAGGATTCAACAAAAACAAAGCCATACGCTGCTGCTGTAGGCTGAACTCAGCCTCCGAATCAACACAGCTCAGAGAATGGGGTAAGGGGGAGTGAAGGGAAATACGAACCACTTGCATTAACCTGTGGGTAACATAACCAATGGCCCCAATGATAGTATTTCTTCTATTCCCACGCACAGCCATATCTCAGTACTCACAACAGCTGGAATGCAAATGGCTGGAGTGCAATTTATGGAGTGCTTTGTGACCCTGAGGGATGAGGGGAACAGCAGGATAGTATTTATTAGTACAATTTTACATTAAAAGGAGAATGGCTCATTGGTGGTTTACATTTCTGGGGCACCTTTCAACTCAAAAGATAACAGAAGCATCCTATAAACAAGGGGAGAAGGGTTGAGCCTCAGTCTTGCCACTGGCTGTACCCAGGCTGATGTATGAAATCACCTCCCTTGAGTATAGCCATTTCCATTATCAGAAAACACCCTTCTTTCAAGACGTCTGAAACCCTGCTGTGCCCACATGAAGAAATAATCAACGTTTAGTAGCATTCCCCACTTGGCTTTGTACCACCACACAGGCACACCACATTTGCACTATATCACAAAAAATAATCACAGGCACCCTAAACAGATTCATGGGTGAGGGATTTTTGCAGCTAGCACTCCTTCAATACAGATACTGCTGTGTTTCCAGAAGCAAAATTGAGATGCAAGTTGCAAAGGAAAGCTCCAACCACCCCAAAGACACAACTCAGTGCCAAAGGTGATGGGAAATCCTAGTGCCTGTCAGTGCTTCGTGCCTACTCATGAGTGTGTAGAAGGATGCTTCTCCCCAGATGATATTTGGGGAGATGTTGCCAGCAGGTCTAGGGAGGCAGTTCTGTCCTTCTGCTGTGAAATCCCACCTGGAGTCCACTGTGTCCAGCTCTGGAGCCCTCAGCACAGAAAGCACATGTTGATGTTGGAGCAGGTCCAGAGCAGGGCCATAGAAATTATCAGTGGATTGGAACACTTCTTTTGTGAGGATGGGCAGAAAGACTTGGGGTTGTTCAGCCTGGAGAAGAGAAGGGTCCAGAGAGACCTTATAGTGGCCTTTTGGTACTTAAAAGTTTCCTATAAGAACAATGGAGACAGACTTTTTAGTAGGGCCTGCTGGGTTAGGACAAGGTGTAATGGTTTTGAACTAAGAGAGGCTAGATTCAGACTACACCGAAGGAAATGATTTTTTATGCTGAGGCTGATGCCACACTGGCACTGGTTGCCCAGAGAGGTGGTGGATGGAAATATTGGGATATCAATCAGCTTGGATGGGGCTCTGAGCAACTTGATTGAGATGTCGATATCCCCCACTGCAGGGTTGTTGGACCAGATGGCCTTTAAAGGTCTCCTCCATCCCAAACCATTCCACGATTCTGTGATATTTGTTCCCATTGCACAAAGTTGAGGCATTTCCACCAGAAACCACTCACAAACTCTAATCCAGAAGGTACCAGCAGAAAACAGCCTGTTGACCCCAGGGTGACAGTTAAGCATGTTTGCCAAAGCAAAAGAACAACCATGAGGAGCAGGCATATTTCTATGCCAACAGCTTCCCACATCACTTTTAGACCTCATCCAAAGTTTGTTGCTGTCACAGAAATCTCTTCATCACCTAAAATGAATTTTTTCTTGCACCCTGCAGCATAGAGAGCTACAAGTCGCCTTTTCCAGACACTGTTGATTCTGCTATGAGTAGCAGAACATGTGTTTCCCTACATATGGGCAACCATCTGAAAGCCCTGTTATATCAACATGTAGGCAGAACCAAGCAAATGTTTGGTAACATTTCCCTCTCGTTGTCTCACTGTTAAATGAGCTTTTAAAATATATATATATCCTGCCTTGGTAGTAGTTAAGTCTATTTTGAAGGCACAAAAACCCTGCAGCAGCAAAGACAGAAGGAAGTCCGGTAAAAGTAATGGGAGAAGAGAAAATATAAACTTGAGTATTCCCCCCTTTCCTCCAGCAAACGGCAACGCATTGCTGTTAGCAATTAAAGAAACAAAAGCTGTGGGGATGCTGCCATCACCCTGCACATGGTTATTCCCAAGCCTCAGCTCTGGGTGACAGCTACTAGACCCACGCCATGCAAAATGTTCCTCCTGAGGTTTGCGACCTCCATCTCACATGTCACGGTGTTGACAGGTCGAAGTCGCCAGTGGGGATTGGGATTCTCCTGCGACTCCAGTGGGATTGCTCACTCCTCCCTCCATCCTAACCTCCTCTGACTTGCTTTTGGGATGCATTTTGGAAGCTTTGACTGTTAATTAGGATAAAGGAAGTTAACGTGTCCACCCTTTCCCTCCAATATCCTCAGCTCCTTTGTTTGAGGATGCTGCCCTTGCAAATAGCCCCTTGGTGTTGCAGAAAGCATAGGCTGCTCTCTGCCTCCCTGAGCAACCAATAACACAACAGGGAACTGCAGCCCCCTTCCAGATGCCCAAAGGATGGCTAAGGAGGGGGAAGAAAGAGTGCAAAGGATTTCATGCCCTAGTTTGAAAATTCAACAGCATTTTCAGATTAATTCAGGGATAACCCTGTTTTCTGTAGTTGTTGTGTTTTATTTCATCTGTTTCCTTCCCACTGAATACTGCATGCTTCCCTCCAGAACACAGAAGGAAATTAGTAGGAGCTCACTCAGATGGAAAATCAGAGTTTCTTCTTACTGATTACCGTAACTGAGGGGAATGACTACAGTAGAAAGGAGCTGAAGACAGGAATGAGCTGGGGGATGATCCTTGAAGATCAATTAAGCTTCTTGCATCCCTCTTTTTGATGATGTTCCTCCTTGGGCTCCAGCAGGCAGCATGATGCATCTTCTGCCCAAACCACTAAGGAAAGAAGACATGTTATTGCCTGCAAAGAGGGTACATCAAGACAAATGTCTTGCTGTGGTGACCAGTGTGAGCACAGCCACGCTCCATGACCAGATGGGTGGTAACCAGCAGGTTACCAGTAGATAACGAGCCCTGCCAAAGGAAAATAGGTCTTGCATCACCAAGCCACCCATTGAGCCTACTCTCAATAAACAGGAGTATCAACCTGCAAAAAAAATCACAAAGTTTGCTTTTAAGTAGGTAGAAAGCTGAGAATTATAGAATGGTTTGGGTCAGAAGGAACCTTTAACAGCCATCTAGTCCATACTCCTGGCAGTGAGCAGTGACAGCTTCAACTTGATCAGGTTGCTTAGAGCCCTGTCCATCTTAACCTTGAATGTTTCCAGGGACAAGGCTCTACCACCTCTCTTGGCTTAGTGGACACAGCTCAGACAAAGCTCTATGAGCTGTAGTGCCACCTCCTAAAGGTGCATTATCACCTCCTCCAGTTCCACATCAGTTCTGCAGTAGCTTTTGCTAGGATATGCATGGCCTTGCCTGCTTTACCATGAAGCCCAGGATGGCCAGCATGGTCTATAGGATGCAACACTGGGCACTATGGGCATCCTTACAGCCCCACTATGAAATCCCATATTTAGCAACATCATATTTTAAGGGGCTGTTCCACATTCCCACAGGGGTTTTCTATCTGTAGTTTTCACCATTTCCAAGCCAGGGCCCTGCAGGAGTTGGAAGAGGGTAAATAATTAATTTATTTAAAACCAGGGACATTTCCTATTTGTGCTAACAGTAGGAGGAAAGTGGCTTGGGTCAATGAGAAACAGATCTGGGGGGAAGAGAATGGGGTTCAGTGACATTAAAAAAGAAAATAAGAGTTTGCCACACCTCCATGTTTTGTTTGAATTGAAACAAAATGTCTTTGTTCACTTCCAGTTCTTGTTTAACCTTTCCTTCTTCTAACTGAAAACTGCCATTTCCAAACAAAAAGTTGAAAAGCTTCACTTAGAAGATGTCAAAAAAGAAATGTTTTGGTATTTCAAAAAATGACAGATTTCATTTTGACATTTCAAATAAAATGACTGGACATTAAAAATAAATTAATTCCCCCTGGGGATTTTGAACGTATCCTGTTGCCAAATTCAACTTAAGCTTATGAAGAGTCCAGGCTTTCTGAAACTCAGCTTTTGAATTAATTTAGACTGAAAGTTCAGTTTTGATCCAGATTGTGATGCTGAGACCCTGTGATGCCCTTGTACATGATCCTCCTTTGTACATTCTCAAAACTTGATCTGCAGCCAACATCTCGAGTCTAGAAATATTTACACCTTATGAAAATATTATATATGAAGAGAATGGGTTAGCCTATGACCTGACAACAGCCTCTCAAATTATTTAAACGTGTGCTTCACTCTTAATACACTGCTGTCATTCACGGGGATTAATGGTTGTTATTAATCACCCTGTTTGAAGGCACAGGAGAAAACCATCTCCCCATGCACAAGACAGAGGGACATTATTTACTTGCTAGCACTAACATATAATAAAAACAATTTCTCAGTAGATTTCTCCTCGCATACACAGACAACCATGTCAAGCCATGAGTGATTTGCAAGGCTTTGGAGGCATGACAAAGCCAGCTGGCAATGACAACCAAGGGTATTGTCGGACAACCTGTCTTCAGACAAGTAGTACTCATGCAGAACAGCACATCTATCAACCAAAGGCCCTGGTGAAGGGTTCTGGGACATGGGTGGGGTCACACCTGTGCTTGCTTTCCATTAGGCTGGTGGTGGGACTCAGCAGAGCCCCCAAGGCCAGCTGCAATACTGACAAGGAACTTGGACTGTCTATAGAGTTGCCCATAGCCACATTTCTAGAGGACCTCACACTCAATAGTTCAAAGCCACCTCAAATCATAGAATCACCAGGTTGGAAAAGACCCATAAGATCATCGAGTCCAACCATGACTATCAAACACTAAACCATGTCCCTCAGCACCTTGTCCACTTGTCCCTTAAACACCTCCAGGGAAGGTCACTCAATCCCCTCCCTGGGCAGACTCTGACAGTGCCCAATGACCCTTTCTGGGAATTTTTTTTTTTCTAATTTCTAGCCTGAACATCCTCTGGCAGAGCTTGAGGCCATTCCCTCTCATCCTGCCCCGTCACTTCAGAGAAGAGCCCAGCTCCCTCCTCTCCACAACCTCCCTTCAGGTAGTTGTAGAGAGCAATAAGGTCTCCTCTCAGCCTCCTCTTTTCCAGGCCAGGAGAACCCATCTCCAAGCAACATCAGCAAGATACCAACTTATTGTGACGGTAAGAAATCTGAATATAGGGTCCCCTACCATTAGCAACTCATTTTGCTGTGATAATTCAGGCGAGAGGGGCATTGAAGGCGGGAGTGGAATTAAGGGGTTGTGCTTCCTGTTTTTACTTCTTAATGCCATAATTTGCTCAGACTGAAAGCACTGAGCCTCAAAGACAAATCTGAGAACAGGACAGACAACCAACATGCCTAGGATGGACAACAAACTTCCATTCTCCTGGATCTCTAAAGGGTCTAACCCCAAATATCTTTGCACCCTCCAACAAGATCCTGAACAGGGCTACAGGAGGTCTGAAATACTGACTCTCCTCCAGCATGAGCTCTGCATTGAACTGCACACTAAAGAATAACTTACATGTTTCTACGCCTTGCTTGCACAGCACGGCGCTTGTAGGCTGGAGGCTCAAGTTCCTTCATTTGATTCACTCCTTGAGTGAGTCAAACTATTTATTTGAACTTGAATCCACATGACGTGCAGAAGAGCTCAGGCTTTGGCTCAATGCCAACTGCATTGCCATTGTCCAACATATAAAAGTAGGTATCCCAGCACAGTCGTGGGAGGTATGAAATACAGAAGAAGACAAAACACTGCTTTTATGAGACAGCTGCAGAAAAAAAGAATTAATGCAACAGGAAAAAAAAAAGTAGATCTATATTTCACTTTTCTTTCCTGTTGTCCTTTCTCTGGACCCCTTTACCTCTTGCCTTTTTGAGGCTAGGGACAGAAGAACAAGCCTCTTCACATTCAGCCTTTTCCCTGCTCTGCACATATTTCTGTATTTACTCCAGGCCCTTATGCGGATTTTTAACTTCCGATTACTGAAGCTCAGCCAAAATTCCTTATTAAATGAAGTTACCTCTTCACCTGCTGAACTACGACCAACAAAAACAATTCAGAAGCAACCTCATGAGAAACACACAGCTCATGGGAATAATCCTAAGGAGGCTGCTCCTTTGCTCTAAACTCCCAAATTGAAAACTTTTTGGTATAAAGTCAGATCTGGGCTGTTCTTCAACAAGAATCTTCCAGCTGAAAAACATGAGAGTAAAGGAAATACTCTTGAGCATGCCAGCGTGTGTTAGTACTGGACCAATGCACTAAGACAGTATCTCCAAGACTCGCTGCACATGCACTCTTCTAGGCAAGATGCCTTAAAGGTTCCTTGACTCTTTTCGGCAAGAATGACTCCTAGCTTTGTTGATTGACACAGCTAGTAATTTTGGTAACTAATTTGCTCACATAGAAGTTCCCGGTCATTCCAGGTGAGCGGAAACACCCCGTGCATGAGCAGCAACTTACCCAAGGGAGTAATGGCAAGGAACAGCTCCAGGCTTTGGGAATGGGGTTCCTGGATACAGATTTTGAGATTTAAGGTATTATATAAATGTACTTTCTTATAAGCAGTGTCTGATGAGCTCTCTTCAAGATTACATCCAAAGAGCGACAGACCCCAGAGTATAATAAGAGTACAAATGGGCTCTAATAGGGTATTTGGCTGTTACATTAGTATTAATCCACTCAGCGGCTAAATTGTGGAAGACTCATGAAAATGCTCTCTTTTCCCCACTGTAACAGCATAAGGTCTCCAGTAATTTGCATCCAAACAAATGTGCTTTGTGAATAATGGACCTTGCATGGGAGGATAATTTTATTACCTCATTCAAGCCATTTTAGCCAAATTGTGCTTCCTCTTTGAAGAGCTGCCATTGGTGAAGAAAGATTGTTCGCAACTGCATGTGCAACAAAACTGGACATTTTCAACTTCCACAATCCTATTCTTTTGTCATTTATTTCCAAATTACCTGCTGTCTGTCAGAAGGATGCATGTCCTCTGTCAGAGCCTATAACCATCACTCATAGAATGTGGTATCTCACAGGGGTTCAGTGGAAAATGAAAGGAAAAACTCCCAGGGTAGATGTCTGAAGCTTTCCTTTGAGGAGGGGGAGTGGATAAACTGAAAGAAAAATAAAGAAGCTCTAAGGTCCCAGTTCACCACTAGTACAAACGGGTGCAAATCCCAACATTGAGTCAAAGCCACACCCATGCCATGTCTCTGAAGGCAGCAGAATTATTGCCGTGGGTAATTGGGCACTGGAATAGGCTGTCCAGGGAGATGCTTGAGTCACCTTCCCTGGAGGGGCTTAAGACACAGGTGGATGAGGTGCTGAGGGACATGGTTTAGTGTTTGATAGGAACGGTTGGACTCGATGATCCTGTGGGTCTCTTCCAACCTGGTGATTCTATGATTCTGTGAATACAGAGTGCACATTAGAGTGTAGAGAAGAGTGCTTTAATCACTAGACTGATAACGGGCTAATGAGCCATAAAGACTAAGGTGCCACAGTTCTAGGGTGCTTTGATGAAGAAGAAAACCAAGAAACAGTTACCTTGGATCAGTGACCCATTGCTTTTCCACCTTTATTCTCCATCTGCATCCATGTGTCTGTCTCACCTCAGAAGATGAGCTCTTCAGGATGCTGACTGCACTTTGCTCCTTGTGTGGCACCTGGCTGACTGTGCTAGGAGTCCTAGCTACTGCCAGGACGTATCTCCAGCAAAGTGCCTGGCCAACCATCTTCTACCTCCTCTCCACCCCAAAATTTAACATCGGATTTTGTCTGCTTCATGCCACACCCTGGATCTCAAATCATCCAATACAATTGCATTCCACTTTTATCTGGCATTAACTAAAGCATCACAAAGGAAAGAGAAGCAGAGACACACCCCTGCCTCCAGTGTATACCTGAGACAAGTACAATTTGTATGCCTCTAGAGCAGCAGTAAGATATAGAATCACAGAATCATAGAATCATTGAGTGGTTTGGATTGGAAGGGACCTCAAAGCCCATCCAGTTCCACCCCATGCCATGGGCAGGGACAGCTCTCACTGGATCAGGTTGCTCAAAGCTCCAACCAATCTGGCCTTGAACACCTCCAGGGATCTGCCAGTTGAAAAATGGACACGGAAAATGGTAGCATGATTGGCTTTTAAGGGCAAAAAAGATGGGGGGAACCGTGGCCAGGACACAAGCAAACACTTTGCAAGCTACTAAAGACAGATTAAAACATAAGAGCAGCTTCTTGGCTGGCCTCTGCTGACAGTAGACCAGCAATAGACTGGCTGTATTTGAGGTCTGATGCATTTAGGGAAGATGCAGGTTACCCCTGAAAGACCCTGCCACCCCAGGCACAGCACAGGCTGTCACAGATGTCCTTCAGCTCTCCTGGTTACTAAATTTACTAGAAATATTAGGCAAATGTGCACTTCACAGCAATAAAACCCTCCTCTACTGGCAACATTGAAGGCCCCAATCCTACATTAATACAGAGGCTGCCCATTACCTATTAATTAGAGGACACTATTATGCAAATAATGAAAATTAATTAATCCCTCACTTGTTAATCTAAAGCAGTCTTTTCCTTGCTGCTCTTGAACAGACCCCAGATGAACAGCTCCAATTTTTTTAATCATAGAAGTGACAACCTATGAGTTGACACTCATAGGATGTCTTTAATATCAAAATAAAATAAAGCAAAGCAGCCTGATCTCCCAAGCAGGAGAGCAATAACAAGATGTTAAACTAATCTCTCCCAGCCTGCTGACTTCAGAAAGAGATGGGAGGTTTCCTTCCCAGAGACCTCATACTACTCCTAGGAGGCTGCTTCTACTGGTGAGGCACCAGTAGTGCTGACTAGATGTTTGTCTGAATAGCCCAGCACCTTGGTAAGGCCCACATCACGTAGGACTCATACCTGCCTAAGCTCAGGACTCATCAGCTGAAAGCTAGGTCCAGGACTTGAACACGTGAAAGGTCCCCGGTTACCCTCTGGTAGTGGTCCAGA
>WAAB01025654.1:0-19142 GCA_013389865.1 Piaya cayana | reverse complement strand
TGAACAGGCTGCACCACTGGGCTAAGATCAATAGCACAAGGATTAACAAGGTCAAATGCTGGGTCCTGCACTTGGGGCACAACAACCCTATGCAGAGCTACAGACTAGGAGAAGTCTGTCTAGAAAGCTGCCAGGAGGGAGGGACCTGATAGGAATGGTTGGAATCGATGATCTGGTGCGTCTCTTCCAACCTGGTTGTTCTATGATTCTATGATTCTAATTCATTGCACCCTGCCAAAATATCTGATGCTGGGTTGTAGGCTGCAAAATCATACAGTAACTTAAGTGTCATATGAAAATTATGCATTCATTGCATAAATTAGTCATTCAACTTGCAATTGTTTATCTGTTCATCATCAAGGTAAACCAAAAAGATCTTCCATATTGGGAAGCTCTGAATAAATTCAAAGCATTGTCAATAAAAAGGCTTGAAAAAATATGTGTAAAATATGAACAAAATATAAAAAACAGATAGGATAATAGAAAATTTATTTGAAAGGAATATTAAGTGTCATCTGCCAGATCTCTCTGTGCTGCAATCAAAAGGAATGGTTTCTGTCACCCGATATCTTCTCTAAACTTCCAATATTTTATGTTTTATGGGCTCCTTAGACCATCTAATGCTTAATTAGCCATACTGTTAGAAAATATTTTTCCTTGTATTCAGTTTAACTCCCTCGGTAGCAATTTAGGTTAATTATTTTTCACAATAGCTACTTGGACATAGAAAAGAGTTTATTCCCTTCCTCTCTGCAACAGTTTTCTATGTAACTGAATATGATAAAATAAAAATGACTACACTTTTTTTTTTTAAACAGGCAATGTTTAGTTCATTAATGTTTCTCATGAAAAAAAAAATTATTCCATTGTAACTAAGCATTAAGCCTGCTGATTAACTTCTTAACTGAAGGAATGACCATGGAATAAAACTAATCTTTTCATGAAATGCAAAATTTAGAAAAAAACCCACAGCAACCAAGGAAATAAAAACCACCATCAGCACAATAAAATATTCTTTACGTGTATCCTAGAAGTGATGTAATTTTGTACATAGAATCATAGAATCACCAGACTGGAAGAGACCCATTGGATCATTGAGTCCAACCATTCCTATCAAACACTAAACCATGCCCCTCAGCACCTCGACCACCTGTGCCTTAAACACCTCCAGGGAAGGTGAATCAACCACCTCCCTGGGCAGCCTGTTCCAATGCCCAATGACCCTTTCTGTGAAAAACTTCCTCCTGATGTCTAGCCTAAATCTCCCCTGGTGGACCTTGAGGCCATTCCGTCTTGTCCTGTCCCCTGTCACTTGGGAGAAATATATATCCTGGGTGCATTTTCCTGTTTGAGACTTCACAACATAAAACATCAACTTCTGATTTTTGCATCTATAAAACAGATAACTAATATGAAAGAGCAATATAGAAATTTTCATTAAGACACTAGTGCTAATTTTTGGCTCTTCAGGCAGAAATACTGACTGCAGATCACAAGGGTCCCAGGTTAAATCTTGGGTGTGTCTATGAGAAGAACACAAACACAGAAAACCAACCAAGGAAAGGGGACTCTGCTATATGCTTAAATTCACTCTTTGTGTGGTTTCCTGCTGGCTCATATAAAAGTAGTGGACACAGTATAGTCTCATTCTGTTTTAAGACCAGCTGTTCCACTCATTTTCTTCTTCTGCATCCCTTTATTTCTTTTCCTTCTTTGTCCATGACTTAATGTCTGTTTTCTGCTTCCTGCCAACAAAGTAAATCATATCTTATGTATTATTGAGTAGCTTTGTAGTATTGTGGGTTTGGGGGTTTTTTGGTTTGGTTTGGTTTTTTCTATATCAAACACACAATATACTCTGGAAGCTCTATAGTTTATTTTGCACTCTGGGCAGCTGCATAGTATCTGTTAGACACCCAGGACCAATTTCTCTGGTTATAAACTCTTACAAATCCTGATTTGCACAAGTTTTTGTGCATGAGTTAACCCCTACTGAACTCAATTAGATAACATGGAACCTTAGTTATTATGAGGGAACAGCTGACTGTGTTTCTGTGTGGCTCTCAGGTATAGTATGTATTTCATTGACGTATTGAAGTGCAAGAGATTTCATTAAAGGTTGAGAATCAAGATCTCATACATAAAACTTCAAATATTGACAGAGTGGTCTTACCAAGGGTCCATCTAACCATCTTATCTCTGTCAAAGAAAAAAGAAGTAGAAGGAAGCTCTTTCCCTAAATTTTTTTACCAGACATGTCTGAGTGGAAAATTGGATTGTTTCCAATAACTGTTTCTGTTAATACCCAGTTTCTAGTATTTTTAAAACTTATATTTTTAAACCCTTATATGGCAGAACAACCCACAGTTTTCTCATGTACTATTGATCAAGTATTTCTTTTGACATGTTGTTGTTGTTCAGTTATTCTGCAAATCCCCTTCACCAACCAGTTTTCATATTCTGTAGATGCTTAGTAATTGTTGGTTTGTGCTCAGATTTTTCATATTGTTTATGGCATTTTACATCTTTCTCAACTTCCTGTTACCTGTGTTCCAAGATGAAAAACCCTAGCATTTAATTTCTTCTCAGTCACAGATTGCGCTGTCACTCTGAGAGTAAAGACACCATCACTAAAAGAAATATCAATGGGGATTTCACTAAATATTCTCATTATATGTGGGCAAAAAGGTTCTGCAAGCTTTGAAATTGCGTAAGTAAGTGCCAGGATACCAACATATGTCTGGTTTTCCCAAGATACCGTTGGCTTCTTTCCCTTGATTTACCTAGATTTACTTGATAAGGTGAGTGGAAGAAGCATGTTTCCTGCCCCAGTAATAGCAAGGTCCATATTCAAAGAGCAAGGAATGGTGCAGTTACCACAAAATATGAAATTTTGTCTTTGGGAGGGGTGAGTCTAAAAAGGCTTTACAATTCACCTAAATAACCAAGTCCACATGAACATCTGCAATGATATAGCTAAGAAAGTCACGTTAGTTCTTGCCCTGAGAAATTATTCAAGGGCTGGAAAAATATCTTTGTTGGCAAAAGATTTAAGCAGTTCAGTTTATTTATTTTTTAGAAGAGTAAGCTAAGAAATAAGATGATGATTGCTAATAATCACTTATCGTATAAACATAAGGAAAAAAGGTACTGAAGACACTGTACCCACACAGACAACAACATGAAAAGATAAAATAATTGGAAATAAACATTTCACCAAAAGGAGAGTGATTAGGACAAATCCCCCAGTGGATTATTCATCTCTCTAAGAGTAACAAAATCACAGGATAACATAACCCTTTATGTTGGAAAAGACCTTCACATTGAATCCAGCCATTAACCACACAGTGCCAATTTGACCACTAAACCCTGTCCCTAAGAACCACACCTACATGCATTTTAAATATGTCCTGGGCCAGTGACTCAGTCACTTCCTTGAGCACCCTGTTTCAATGCTTGACAACTCTTTAAGTGAAGTAGTATTTCTTAATATCTAGTCTAAACCTACTCTGGTGCAAATTGAAGCCATCTCCTTTCAGACTTCCTATCTAAATCACATCTTCCAGAAAATAAACATAGTCCTTGAAAAAAGGCTAACGTCTTCATTTTGAAAAGATAGGATGTGGTTTTCACTCCTATATTATGCAAAATATTGGACTGAGTCATTGAAACGGTTCCTCTAAATGTCATAAAAATCATTGTACTGTTTCCTCCTAAAATTTACTCTTCTATCATCTACTTATTATCAGTAATAGTGTTAATAACTATGACTCTGTGTCCACTGCCATCACCTTTTATATATGACTGTGGTAAAGCATAAAGTTCAAATCTCACATTCGTCACTTCAGAAAATATTTTTTCCATAGGATAACAGTTGGCTAGATCTGGTATTTTAAACTAATTCTGCTGAGTTTGTTTTTCTTGCTTCCTAATTCTCAATTTCAAAGGTCTTCCATCTTGGTCATCTTTCACCCAGTAAAAAGTGGGTGAAATCAATCTAGTGTGTATGGACACCTCATATATGAGCTAATTCCACAACTGCCCCACCAACAACATCTGACACACGCACTTCTGAGTTTTGAGAGTTGTTTTGTATCTTACCATGTTTCCCTTTGCCCTCACTCACAGTTATCAAAATAAGTTCAGGCAAGTATCAAAGATCCGTGCACAGCATCACATTGCTTTTCCACTGATGTACCCAGCCAGCTCAAATATTTCTTAATTGAGACCGAAACAGAATGGATGAAGCTTCTAGTGGAATTCCTCACACTGAGATTCAAACCACAATTGAGTACTATATGCTTCATGAGAATGTTTATTTTTCCTCTTGCACTTTGAATTAAAAGGAGAAATAGAGTAAAACAAATAGAGTAGGAAGAAAAATCTAAAAAGAACCCCCAAAATAATATTTGTAAGAATCCCAAAAGACACCCAATAAAGGACCCATCTCTCAGAACTGATGTTTAAATGAAAAGTTTCTCATCAAATTGAGCTGGAGTTAAACTTCAACCAATTATATTTAAATGTAATGAAAAATAAATACAGCTGAGCTACTAAGATAGTTGGAATAGCTAAAGGTCTGTCAGCACTTCCATTATAAACCTAATTTGTTCAGGGGATTATAAGTGCTGTAAAAATGTGTTTCAGGCTAAAACTTGGCAGACAAAAGTTGTAGTTTTAGAGGCTAGGATATTTTTTCTTTTCTTTCTTTTTTTTTTTTAAAGGTTCAATAAAAGGATTGGCCATATTTAAGTTAAAGGATTGGTAGGCTTTGGAATTTTCCAACACTATTTTTGATGTACCCATAATTCAAAAAAGGACTGATTTAAAAAATAAGATGATGTAAGCTATTATTAGTCCATGATGTGAACTAACCATATACTGCTTTTGGGATTTGTACAGGGGTTTATTTTTAAAAGGCAAGTGGGTTCAAATGCTGGTCACTAGACTAATACAGTTTGTTTGACTCATACGATGGGATTTTTCAAGCACCCTCAGCAGCAACCTACCTCAGCTTCCAAGAACAGACATCAATGGTGTTAAAATCTGAGGACTTAGTATAACCCACACATCATGGCTGATAATGATAATAAACTTGGATATCCACTTATTCTTTTATTATTCATCTCTTGCACCTTCTCTTTGTGATAGATTGGAGCATCGTTAATAATTCTCAGTATAGAATGTATTTATTTCTTCCCTACCTTCTTCTCCCTTGTGGCTTATAGATGTGGGAAACTGTGTGAGCATCAAGGGCATTTCATTCCCAGCAACCACCTCCTTAATCAGCTTCTGCAAGGAGTACAGGATTATCAGGAGTGCACTTCTGACCTATAACAAAAAAAGCAAGTGAGCTGTGGCTGCCTACTTTACCCTACAGACCACAGCATAGCAGCAACAGTACAGGTGGAGTGGATGAAAAACTAGACAAGACATGAGTTGTGAATACTAAGTACTTGCAACAGTTGTCTAGGAACATGACTAATCAGAGAGAAGTAAGGATTCTTCTTTGTATTATGTGTGAATCAACACCAATGCAAAAGTATCCCTCATATCAAGGAACGGTAATTTTCACCTTTTGTTTCCTTTCTGCTCATGGAGGAGAGTGGGGTTTGTATGCCCAGAGGAAGAGGGTAGTACTATCATCACAACCATGAGTCAGGGGCTTCAGAAGGATGAACTCCTCTATTCTGAGGTATAGAAATCATAAGTTCCACAGGGTCCTTCTCACAGTTTCCCAAACTCAGTTGTAGCCTCAAAGATGTTCTGCTTTTGTTGGTGTTGAGAACATACTATTTCTTACAAACATGCTTAAAAAAAAGGGTCTTTTCACTTATTGAAGAACCAGAAGGGCAATTGTTTCAGACGCAATAATCAAATGCAGGAAATCAGCATTTAGATATCAGCTTGAAAAGGGCAGACCAAGGATTTGAGCCATCAGTTTTAGATTAACCAAAGTAGGAAGCTATTGATTATTCCAGAATACAGCTTTTTCTTTCTCACTTTCTTTAGTGTGTTGTTGGGTTGTGGGATGGTTTCAGTGTCAAGTTGCTGAGGCAATACAAGCAATTTTGATTCTTGATAATGTGAAATAAAAACAGGATGCTGAAATCTGAAAATGTATCATAAAATTGAATAGAATAATTACTTTCTGAGTAGCAGTACTTAATTTCCATGAAAAATGAAATCATATCCTTATTTCTCTATTTATTCACATAATAGAGTATGCTAACAACAAATGCATCTGTTTTGGGTGGGTTTTTTTACTCACTCCTTTATAAATAACTTCCTTTGAATCAATGTTAAGGTTTTTTGAGATGCAGATTTAAAAAAATATTTACACTACACCATTCATAGCATTTGCTGTGAGAAGCCGTACTTATTTGTATTTCATTTTACTATTAATGCAACAGTTCTAAAATACAGATCTTCTCTTTTTTCCAAATTGTTTTTCAGGATCAGACTGATCAGGGAATTTTTTCTCATTAAAGAGAATTAAGAAATGCTGGCAATAGGTCAGTGTGACCATTCCCAGTTCACTATGTATGAGAAAAGGAAACAAGAGACTGGAAACAAACAGGAAACCTAAGTTAAGGTGTATCACAATAAAGTCCTGACAGTCAAGAAATATTTTAATACTGTCATTGAACAAGTGCGTGATACATATATAAGGATTTATTCTGAAATATTTACTTACTGAATACTGTGTACCATGAAAGACTTCCATTTTTTCTCTGCTGGGGATGAAGGGAGTCATGGATCATATTAATGTGGTATGACCCAGTGTCTGACTGAAAGACCACCGTGGATTTTACTTCAAAGGCCTCCAGTACAAGCCCGCCAAAGGGCATAAACTCAGAGGAGGAAGATTGGCTTTGTGGTGCCGAACATTCTCCAAAGGCAAGGATTTGACATATTGTAGTGCAGCACAAGGGAGAACACTTCTACACTCAGCCTGAGATTTGGCTTAACTGGACCACCCCAAAAACTCCATGGAGGTCATATCCTCATTTGCCACTCAGTCTCCCTGTCTCCAGCCTGGCCTGGTGGATTGTGCTCCCAAAAGACTTGCAGATGGATGGGAGCTCTCTACCCAAGTCTTGTAAGAGGCTGTGAAAGTAAAAAAGTCTTGCTGATCATCTTCATCCCACAAGTCCCCTGTAATAATCTTAGATGCTATCAAATCTATAGTCTTTTTTTACAAGCAATAAGCCCTTCTCTGTGGAAGCCCTGCTGTCGGAGGAGAGGAATTATCAAGACCTGAACTCCTGAAAGCTGTAAATTGAACATTGCCTTCATTTTCTGTGTGGCAAAGGAAGTCTTTAAAACTACAATAACCACTCAGCATGAAATCAAGGCTGTGTCAGAAAACAAAAGAAAATTCTCACACAGTGGCTTCATGAATCTAGTAATCAAAAATAACACTGAAAAGTACTGTGACTGCTTCCAATAAGATCTTTAATTTGTTTTCATTGTGTTTCATTGACTGGTGACAATGATAATTTAAAAAATGTTCTTATTCTCCTCTCTGTGAAGCACAGGTGTAAGGGACAGAAAGAGCCATGGTTGTGCTCCTGATGGACAGGTAACAGTGGACAAACTGCGCTGTTTTCAGTTGTAGAAGACCTGGAGTTTGCTTGGATCAGGCAACTGGGAGACAGAAGAAAGGACAGTCAGCCTTTTTCCTCTTTGCAATGTAGATTTGTTCACTAGTTTTCAGATATAATCAGAGCACAGGATCTCAAGCTCCCCTCTTGGTTTGTTTGAGAACCTTTGTCCTCTGTGGGGACCACAGAGTGTATCAAAATAATAGGGTGAAAATAAATGGAATAAAGAGGTGGAAGAGTTAAACAAAATCTATGCCTTCTCCGTATCTGAAAACCATCCAAAGTTTGATTCTCGAGAAAGTACATTAAGGGCTGTTGAATACTCAAGATTCAGTCAGAAGACTGAACATAATTTTAAATCTCCTTTGTCACTTCTGTTCCCATTTTAGTAGGTGCTGTTAGCTGTACTCCAAAGGCCAGACGATGAGTTGGACTAAGGGAAGGAAGCTCTAAGTCAACAGCAGCTCATAATTTCCTTTTCCACTGTCAAATCATACCCATACCCTCCTCTCCCTGAAACTTCCTGGTTTCTCTTGTGACTCGCAACTCCAGACTCTGTTATCTCTTAAGGAAAATGAGATTAATTCAGATCCTCCCTCAATGTGGTTATAAAAGTGGAAATTCTTTAAACCGCTCACTCAGAGTAGATCCTTTTAAGGTTTTGCTTTTGTTGTGTGAAAGAAAGCTGAGGAATTTTCAATATTGGAACACCCCACCCCTGGACTGCATCACTTCAAAACCAAATGTTCAGCTATTTGCAGCTCTATTGTTAGATTGCTTTGTTATGCGATACACTCACTGACTGCATGCTCTGTGACACTGGGAATCATAAAATCCCCATTTTGGAAACGACCTCTGCTATGTACACAACCACATACCAGGCAGCAGGGCTTGGTGGCACAGAGCACTGCCTGTGTTACGAGGTGCTAGTGAAAATTTTGGTCTCTTCAGCTCCTTTTATTGTTTCTGTAGTGGATTCCTTGCTTACAGATGTTTTCAAAACCAGCAGTTCCAAGGAGAGCCTACTTATTGCCAAAATTTTACAGCTGAATTTCTTGGCATTCGCAAGCAATGATTTCATCAGAACATGAAGTAAGTCAGACCTGCTGTTGAAAGACATTGTTTTATAATCCAGAGCTGTAAATTTAAGACTTTTAGTTGCTGCAGAGTTTGGTTTCCATTTGTTCAAATCTCTGATAGGTGTGTTGCTTGGGAACAGATATAGAAGTTTTACAGGCCCTTTGTGCAACTTAAAACCCCTGATAGAATACCATAGTGTGCTGCCCATTCACATCATTAAAGACTTTTACAAGAGTATCATGTTCACACTTATATGTACTTTACTCTAGCGGCCCTCCCTGTGCCATGTTTGAATTATTATAAACGGGGCCCATGCAGAATGTGACCTCAGTCGCTGAAGTAGGGAGGTTTTGTTTATAATTCAAATAATAGCTGAATGGTGTCTATTTGTTCCTGATCAACACTCTGCATACAAAAAAAAAAAAAAAAGTTGCACTTTCTTAAAAGGCAGCAAATGTGGACAAATATTAGCTTTTGGAACTAAAGGGGAAGTTATTCATTCACTCAGCAGTGCTTCGCAAGCTATCAATCTTCCAGGTATTTCTATTAGCTTTAATCATCGAGATTGTTTGTTTGGAGCAATTTCTAAGAGAATAAAGGTACCTTTGGCTCTTATCTCCTGTCATCAAAGCATCCATTAGGAAATCCAAGCCCTGTAGGCAAGCTCAAGGGATTACTCAAAGA
This sequence comes from Piaya cayana, assembly GCA_013389865.1. Lineage (NCBI taxonomy): Eukaryota > Metazoa > Chordata > Aves > Cuculiformes > Coccyzidae > Piaya > Piaya cayana. The sequence continues at coordinate 9,771 of WAAB01025654.1, read as the reverse complement.
GGTTTTCTTGAAACAATCAAGAATTCAGTGCCCTCTCTTCAGTGCACAGGAGTTCAGTTGGAAACCATAATCTGAAAGAGAGGTTTATCTGGGGCTTAATACAATTTGAACAGGATTTTGTTCAAGGCAAACCTACAGATAAAAGCACCTTAAGTATGTTGAAACAAAGATGAGCTCACATTCCTTGTGGTGCTGTTTCTAAGTCCAATGGTCTGTCAACAAAGTGAGGGGAAAAGCTCTAAAAAAAGTCTTACAATTATCACAATAGTTAGTAGATTGGGCCACTGAGAAGCTAATTAATAGCTTTTTAATAAAGGAATGCTGATTATGTGTGAAGCAGTCAAAAGTTGGTTAAGTGTAGGGGGTAGAAGGGCTTACCAAGTAAACAGGAAGCTTGAGGATGTAAATGTAAAGAATATGTAAAGAATAGGAACTTGTTAGGTAAAAAAAAAAGTTTTTAAGATCTGGGATGAACTGAAACTGAAAACATTTTCTGAAATGCATACAAACCTGAATTTCCACAGATTTTGAACATTTTTATACTTCAGGTGCAGAAATATAATTCAGCTCACTTATCATGGAAAGAGAGGAGATGTCAAAACACTAACACAGCTTTACGTTTAGGATCCCTGGGCTTTGGAGAGAGCCCAGTATAGTACAACTAGGATTTGGGTGACGTGGGTTCAACTGCTGGTTCTTCCAGTTGACTGTCTTCCCTGCTTTGTTGTTTTGGTTTCTTTGGGGTTTTTTTGTTGTTTTTGTTTGTTTGCTTGTTTGTTTTTATTTTCCTGGGAATGGTAATGATAAATACTTTGACATCAACTGACAAAAAGCCTAACATGAAGTCTAGATATTGCTGCACTATTGCTATTCCCAAGAGTTCCAATTGTGAGTTGGAACTTTGTCTTTGGTTCTGTAGGAACAGAGAGAACAAAGCCTGGTTCTGCTGTGAAGAGCTTACTACAATTAAATAATTTTTTGACAAAAAATTGCTGAAGAAAATTAACTTTAATTAGAAAGGTCATTTGCCATGAAAGTGGAGTTCTTTTCAAGACTGAAAATGAATTAGAGGATAAGAAGAAAAGCATAAAGCTTAATGGTTATTCTTCAGGATGAAGAGCGGATAGCACAGTCTCCCAGAAATAAATTCTAGAACATGTTTGGGTTTGGTTTTTTTTTCCAATTCTTCATCAATGATCTGAAAATGGGAGTGAATAACAATGTCTTCAGATCTGAAGATGAAATGCAGATCTTTTAGCTCGTTGAATACCATGCCAATGGCAAGGACCAGTAGGAGGATATCACAACTGTGATTGGCTGCATTTAAAAATAGCTGGCAAGACATATGTCATTAGAAAGATACCGTACGGATGCCATCATTTTTCACATATATATAAAACCCTTAGCGCAGTGTTGTATGTGGTTTTGCAATTTCAAGGAGGACGTAGTGGAATCAGGAAGAGTACAGAGAACCAAAGAATCATAGAATCATAAAATGTAGAATGGTTTGGATTTGAAGTAAATATTGTGATCTAGCCCAACCCCTTTGCAATGAGCAGGGACATCTTCAACTGGATTAAGTTGCTCAGAGCCATCCAGCTTGTCCTTGAATGCTTCCAGGATTTGGGCTTCTACCACCTCTCTGAGTAACCTGTTCCAATGTTTCACCACCTTCATTGTAAAAAATGTCTTCCGTATATCTAGCCTCAATCTACACTCTTTTAGTTGAAAATCATTGTCCCTTATCCTATTCCAACGGGCCCTGCTAAAAAGTTTGTCCCCATCTTTCTTATAAGCCTCCTTTAAGTACTGAAAAGCTGCAATAAGGTCTCCCCAGACCCTTCTCTTCTTCATGTTCAACACCCCCAAACCTCTCTGCCTGTCTTTGCAGGAGAAGTGTTCCGTCACTCTGATCATTTTTGTGGCCCTCCTCTGGACGTTTTCCAATAGATCCATGTCTTTCCTGTGCTGAGGGCTCCAGAGCAGTGCACAGTACTCCAGGTGGCATCTCCATAGAATAAGGTCAGAATCACCTCCCTTGACCAGCTGGCCACACTTCTTTTGATGTGGCCCAGGACAGGATTGACTTTTTGGGCTACTTGTGCACATTGACAGCTTGTGTTCAGCTTTTAATCCACCAGTACTCCAATTCTTGACAGGGCTGCTTTTCATCCCCCGGCCTGTATTGACACTGAGGGTTGCCCTGAACCAGGTGCGAGGACCTTGCTCTTGGCCTTAATCAACCTCATGAGGTTCACATAGGCCTACTTCTCAAGCAGAAGAGTACATAGATGATGGAAGAGTTGTCTCACAAGAAAATGTTAGAAGGGGTGGAGCACTTTTGTTTCAAGAGGAAAAGGCTGGAAGGGACATAAGAAGCTTCTGCAAAATCCTAAAATGAGTCCTATGGCCCTAGGAGTTTGTGTGAGAAAACGGTTTTATCAGGCTCAAAGTAGTCATTTTCAACAGGTTCATAAATTAACACTGACAGGACTAAGCAAGTATGGGCCTACCCCATCCCTTATAAAGGACTTTTGGTGGGGGATAGACTGCAAAGTATGATCAGGATCATGTGCTCTTTCCAGAAAAAAATATATCTCATCTTGCCACTGTCAGAAGCAGAATAGTCAGCTAGAAGAACCGCTGATCTGATCCACTGGGGCATTTCTTATATTCTGACAATTTTTTTTTCTGTTTTGGACACTTGTCCTAACTAATAGAAACTAAAGATGCCATAAACACAAAGTTACCTTCCCAGAAATGGACACTGAATCTTAGAACTTGTAATGTAACACTTTACTTCCAAGACCAGTGTCTAAATAGGAATTACAGGTGTGTTTAATGAACATTAGATTACGAAGAAAGTGAAATTCTCAGGAAGAAAACAAATCCTATTAGCTTTTATGTAAGTCTGATAATTTGTCAGGTTGCTATTGATAACACAGACTCAATAAAAACGCTGCACATGGTTCCAAAATCCTTCCTTCATTCTAACAGATTTACATGTCTGTAGAATAGTAAAATGTAATTAGATTTCATTGACTCAAAGTCCATCTGTTTTCAGGGATATTTTTACATGATTCCATAAAAATTCTATTATAAACTATACAGTCCATCTATAGAACTGAATAGGGATGAGTTACAGAGAGAAGTTTTACCATTTTTTTTGAGGCAGTTCATGCTGGTTCTGTCTAGGCTCCATCCCAACTTCACCTGGCTCACAATATCTCTGTCTGACATGAAACTCCAGTCTGCGTTGAGTCACTGTATGTCAACCCACTCCAAAAACTTTGCAGAGGATAATACAGAATCTTTTAGTCCATGCCTCATTGCCAGCAGCTAATCTTTCCTTTTTTTTTTCCCCCCCAAACATGCAGTATGTAAAATAACTCAGGAGAAATCCCCTCTTTTAACATTTACCATGAAAGGTCTCATCCTGCAGATACTCACAGGCTGACAGAAAACTGAGCTTTCAATACGCAGCAGCATGTGACAGTCCTCAGGAAAGGTAGGAATTTTGAGACTGACATCAAAGGCAGAATACTAACAAGGGACTTTTAAAGTATTTCCTGTACTGAGATTAAACTAAACCCTCCCACCAGGACTGGCTCTGTGCAGAGGCAAAGCAGGCAGTCATTTAGGGAAGTGGATTATTGACAGTGGCAAAAGAGACATAGTCCCATTTCCAGCTTTTCTGGTGCCAGAACCCAAAAAGCCAAACTTAGCTGCCAAAGGGAGAAGTCAGACCAGCATCTGCTACTGTAGGGAGCAATGGACCTTGCTAGCAGCAGCAGTTATTGCATCTTTATCTCCAGTCATTTAGGGACCGTAAACATGTATTTCCATACTTCTTCAGCTCATATAGTAATGAAAAACCATGAATTTTCTTGTCCCATGGTATTCTAAATGCTTTGAGAGTGTAGTCAAGGGCAGATCCATTCTACTTTTTCTTTCTCCTCTGGTTTATTTTTTCTCCTTAAAACTGTTTATTTGGGGATTTTTTTCACTTTTTATTTCTATTATTCATTATTTCAAGTTTATTTCTGGTTTATCTCACTGTTTCTTGTCCTATTTACTATTAAAGTGACCCTATGTGTTTTAGAAAATAATTTTTTTGTCTTCTTCATAGATTCTTTACGTTATAATACCTTTCAAGTAAATGGCACTACCTTAAAGATACATTCTTTAAACATTTGTGACTAAAGTTAAGGGCTTGGAATTTAAATTATGCTTTTGCTTTTGTTCACTAATTCTATTTCAGCTCCTTCAGTTAAAGTTCCTGGGCTGGTGACATGGATGGGATTAACCTGAGATGTAAACCTCCTGTGCAAGCTGAAGCTTCTTAGCTTGAAAATCAGACACAAATCATCACAAAATTGGCCTTTTTTAAAAAACCAGATATTTGTGCTAAAATTGTACAAGTAAATGTTTAACATATCTCATAATTGTTGAGTTTTCAGAAACTTTTCAATTTTGCATCTGGATGACATTTTATCTTTTGATTAAGAACTTGAAAGAAATGATTATAGTTCTCTCTAAGATTGTCTCAGATTCAATCAATTCACTTATTTCTTGTGGTTTTATTTGTGAGTGGATTTTTACTAAGAAACGTATGGAATATTATCACCTTAACCTTGGACACAGATATAGGAACAGAAAAAGAATAAATGAAGTTCTAGAGTAAGCTTTCTTCCTCTGCCTATACAAGCTTTGCCTTTCATGCTAGAAGCACCTCTCCCTGTTGACTTCAGTGGAAATGCAAAAATGAGTCATATCCTAACCTTCATTTTTCAAAGAGCAGGTTTTTCAAAGAGCGGGATTTTCAGATCTTGCCCTTTTAACTCACTACAGTCAAGCGGAAGAGATAAAATCCAGATAAGGCTTCTCTGCATGCCCAGCTCCGTTGTGCATACTTGGGCATCTCAGCCCGATTTTAATTGGCTATTGTATGACACCTGGTTTCCAGGTGATCTCCAAGATAGATATGAATTCTTATAGGTCCTGTATTGCTCCTGCTGCCTGCCCCATCAGGGCATCTCAGACACTAGGGCAGCTGAGATAGCACTACATACGCATTAATGAAGAAATTAATTGAACACTTTTCTCCTGCCAATCAGATTCTATCAACTGTATTTCAGCCAGGTGTACTGTCATGGAACTGAAAACCTTTCACAGCAGAAGACTTTTCAATGTCTAATAACAGGCATTTTTCTAGTAAAGAAAATTGATATTTTGTTTTGCTTTGAAAATACTTGACCAATACTACAGATATTATTGCAAACAATTTCTAATACCATTTTACAATGCTTATTTTTAAATTTAGAAAATCTAATGCTTGGGATTCTAGCCAATTTTTTTTTCTTTCTCTTAACCAGTTTTCTCATCTGTGTGCCTGCTTGATTGAAATTTGCCTTGGTCTCTAAGAAAGAAAGAACACTGGGGCCTCCTACAGTTTACTTTTCGCTTGTACCTTGTGTTCAAGTATCACACAGAAACCACAACCATGACAAAGGGGCACATCAGTGAAGGTGCTTCACTAATAGACATGAACAGACCATACTCTTAGCAAAAGTAGGATTTATCTCTCCAAAATTGAATATATACAATCTGAATTTCAACTGGTGACCTGGTTAGTGGAAAGAAAAGCGCTTTTAGGATGCAATTTATCTTAGTCTAAACCTGTCCAGATGAATGGCATCTTAAGTCTTATACATTTTTCCTTTGACTATAAAGGAAGTCTAGACAGCTTGATCAGGTGTAAATATCTATACTACAGATGTCTCAAGTTAAGTGAAAAGAATCCATGGGGTTTACCATCCAAAACCAAGAATGTGGATATCATATGGGGAAGATCTGAACCACATTCCTGAAGAACATGCCTAGTGTCACAGATGACACCTGAGTAATCATGCCAAGAACAGAATACATATTTCGAATTCCAGTTCGATACCTTAAACACAGATCATCTTTTCTATTAAATGCTATGAATAGGTATATAAAAGCTCTTCACATCTTAAAAAAAATGTTTCCAACCAATACAGAAATATTTTTGCAAACCTCCCACCTATAACTTCCATTCCCACCTACCCACAATATCCCTGTATATTTAACTTTTCACTTATTTAAAGAAACTACTAAAGATCCAAACAATAGAGTCCACTCAGGGAAAATGGCATGGTATAGGATTCAATGATATACTTTTTTAGAAAATATTGCAATTTTACTGGAGCAGAGTGAAAAGTATATAGAGGGAGAGAATTGCATCCCTCCTTCTTCACATTTTTTTTAGCTAAAACCATAATCCCAGGGGAAAAAAAAATCTGAACAGATGTTTTCCCTTGAAAACATTCCAGAAAATGAAAACACACATGGCATACTGATCTGCTACTTCCTTCAACACATTCTCGTTTGGAGATAACAAATGTACCATGTGATGTTGCCATAGTAGCTACTTGTATTTTAGCACTGAGTGAAGCAGAGGATAAAGTTCATGTCTCTTCCCATTCTCTGGACATTGGACTGACTGCAATGACAGACTGTGCCTCTAACATTTCATGTCATTTTTCTTCTCTAATATTGCTCTGTGTGTAGTATTTTAGAGCACATGTGCTAAAGTACAATATGCAGCCAGCAGTTGTTTAGATCAGCTGTCTTGTATGTCCAGATTCTCTGATCTACTAAAATCATGAAGCACTGCTGAACAGGAACAGCACATTCAGTCCAGCAAGGCTGCCAAGTGTCTCTGTTCAGGGTGGTCATCTGGCCTGAAGAAGAATATCACTCTCCTCGAGGCAGAAAATTGTAAAGGAGGTCCCCCTCCACAACTTGTAAATGAAGAGCAAGGACTGTTCAGCACATGGCATGGTCTTTGTTTGCCTTGGCAGCTTCAGGATTTACCCTGGGCTTGGATTATTTTAAAATAGGAACTACAAATTCCTGCAGCCTCTCTGTCATATACTCTGTCTGAATGTTTTTCAAACAGACTAGAAATTATATCTCAATGAATTTACCATTAATTTATCCAATGGGACTGGTCAGTTTTATGGCTTTCTTGAAAAGAATGCTCGAAGGTAGGGGATAGATATCAAGCAGGAAAAAAAGCACTAAAATGATACTGTTGGAAAAGTACTCATCTGAAGTGGTATAATTTCGCAGCCCAGAATGTGCTCTCACAGCCCAGAAGGCCAACCTTATCCTGGGATGCATCAAAAGAGACATGGCCAGCAGATAGAGGGAAGTGATTCCACCCCTTTATTCCTCTTTTGTGAGACCTCATCTGGAGTATTGTGTCCAGTTCTGGAACCCTCAGCTTAAGAAGGATATGGAGCTGCTGGAATAAGGTCCAGAGGAGGGCTACAAAGATGATCAGAGGGCTGGAGCACCTCCCATATGAGGACAGGCTGAGAGAGTTGGGCTTGTTCAGCCTGGAGAAGAGAAGGCTTAGAGGAGACCTTACAGTGACCTTCCAGTACCTGAAAGGAGCTATAGGAAAGCTGGAGAGGGACTATTCATAAAGGCTTGTTGTGATAGGATGAGGGGCAATGGGTATAAACTGGAGAAGGGCAGATTTAGACTAAACATTAGGAAGAATTTCTTCACCATGAGAGTGGTGAGACACTGGCACAAGTTGCCCAAGGAAGGTGTGGCTGCCCAATCCCTGGAGGTGTTCAAGGATAGGCTGGATGGGGCCTTGGGCAGCCTGACCTAGTGGGATGTCCCTGCCCATGGCAGGGGGGTTGGAACTAGATGATCATTAAGGTCCTTTCCAGCCCTAACTATTCTATTATTCTATGATAATTAGCAAAAGAACCTATATCTCACCTACTTGAGAAACTGATGCTATCAAGAGGAAATAATAGAAGTATTTGTAAAATCCAGTGGAGAAAGTGAAAAAGAACTGACAGCAAATATTGCAGAACATAAAAGACTTTGTTAACTAGAAAACATGACTGAAACAGAAGTATTTAAGGGTATGTCTTCTCAGGAAAGCTGTACCTAAACGAAGAATTATTTATATGCAGATCAACACATTCACATTCTTACAATGATTATAAAGTAAACTAATGAAATATGGATATAACCACGTACACTGTGAAGACAGTAAAGCCTGCTTGTGTCAGCATCAATCCTGGAGAGAACCATAGTGCAAGTTCTGTTACTCTAAACTTAATAATGTACTCTAAACTTAAATAATGTGTAAAGTCATTAAATACTATCTGGCATTGTAGCATGAATGACTTCTACTTCCAAGTACAATGAGGAAGAAAAATGGTGTTAATAATGATAGGACTCAGCATATTCTGAGTCCTTTCCTTTCCATTGAAACCAATCAAATAAACACAAAACAACAGGAAGATTGTTTTAGCTTTACACTTCAAAAGTTCATGAACTTTAGAGATATTCACAGAAAATTATTAGAGATCAGCCAATCCTGGTCTGATTCATTTAAATTAAATGCAAAGATACTCCTGGGTGCAGTCATAAGTAGGGTTCTCAACTTCAAAAGGAAAAACTAAGCTAGCTAGTTAACAAAGTCAGTTGGACTGATGAACTTATAGACTTCACTGTATTGTAAACTTGGGAATTCTCACTATTAAAAGTACAAAATGTATGGAGAGATTCCAGTTATGGAAGGCTAACTAAGCTTTTAAATCCGAACTTTACTGAATCACAGAAGATGTTTAATAATAAGTAGAGATGACTGGGGAACAGCAAGTTAGTACTTAAAATTTAAGTAGAAGAAAGTTGTATATGCAACTACAAGATCAAATCTGAACATGGTTTGGACAGATTTATAGTTAAGGATAAGTGAAACAAATATAGCAAGTGCAACACAGATTTGCTAAATTTGCCTATGCCATACTCTTCTGCTAGCCTTCTATGATGAAACAGTGGATTAAAAAAATGCGCATTTCTATTCCTGCAAGCAATTTTCTGGAGATCAAATAGGAGATTAAAGCAAAGAAGAAAGCAGTAAGGGATTAAAAAAATATTATTAATTTTAACAAATTATTTTTAAAAGAGAGTTGGCAATGGCTGGTGCTGAAATAAGCGTCATCAAAGGGTTCAAAGGCCACAAAGTAGGTGAGTTAGTGATTAGTACCAGGGAGGATGAATAGCAAAATTGTGTCAAGGACCAGTGTAATAGACTAAATTCAATAATCCAGGCTGCAGTTTATCTTAGGGGTAAAAAAAAGCATCTCTGTCATAAGAGAGAGATTCATCAACTGTGAGTGTCAAACATGAGAAGCAAGATCTTGTATGCCAATAGCTTCTAAAATGGTAATTAGTAGGTTAATAAATGAAGAAATCAATGAAAGTCAGCTGGAAAATAGTGATAGAAAGATGTGGACCTGTATATTTTAGGAGATGGTGGAAGACAGGTGGACAGGAACACATCAGTTCTTTTTCAAATGCTTGACTTCCAGATAATGGAACAGTCAAAAGTGGTTTTAATTCTTCCCATTATCCATGTGAGCAGCTACATTTACAAAATTATGACCCTTACCTCTGTTCCACTCCAATAAGATGAATAGTGCCTTCCATTTAGAACTGGTCAGAGTAGATGTTCAAATTGTAGATTTATGATATATCTATAAGCAATTACTTATTACATTATTACATTTTCATTCCTTTTATATTATAAAGTCAAGGAAATTCAATGACAAAAAAACTGTTAAGTGGGAGCCAATGACATTTGGTAATTACTTATGACCTTTCAGAACATCTAGTTTAGTAAACCCTCAGTTTCTAAATGCAGAAGATAAAGAA
>WAAB01025653.1:1864-23392 GCA_013389865.1 Piaya cayana | reverse complement strand
GAGAAAGCAAATGAAGTGGGTGGCAGGGCATGACCTGCCCCACAGGCCTCCAGAGCAGGAGGGGAAAGCTGCAGCAAGCAGCACAGCGAGCACGCAGGACCCACCACACCTTGCAAGCCGCAGCTTGCCAAGCACGCCGAGGGCAGGTAGGCAGAGCCCCACGCTGCAAGCGCACGATCCCAGGCATGCCTGCAGCCCAAAAAAGCCATCGCAGACCTCCAAATCCAACCCCCCTCTCCTGCCTCCCGTGGCACAGGAGCGTGGAAAGGCTCACAAGCCACTTTTGCTCACGGTGGGCTCTTTCACTTGCAAACAGAGGAGCACAGGGCCAACACATGCTGAGTCTTTGCATCAAAAGACTGAACCACTCAGGCCAGGAGGATGAATGCCTCCAAGACTACTGGGGTCTAAACCCCAGTTTCTTAGGTGACAAACTCCCTTCCCTCTACAGCAGCTGAATAACTGTCCAGCACCCTAAAAAACACAAACACACACCCCACACACAAACCTCCCTCCACGCAGAAGAGCAGCTCTGGGGCAATTCAGGGGATCAAGTAATAAAGTTAATTCAGATGCAAATTCAGCCCTGCCTGGGATACCCCCAGACACACACCCAGCCGGACGCAGCTGCAAGATCACGGTGCCCACCTACAGCGGGGTGAGCTTTTCAACAAGAATAAATACACAGCACGTTGTTTAGATTATTTTCCTGTGGGTGTTCAATGTCCACAGTGCCATGAAACCCTCCGTCCCTGCATCTAAGAAAAACAGGGGGCAAAGAAAAGTACATATAAGCCATCACACCATCCATATGGGGTAACAATGCCAGATCAGAGGAGGAGGGAGGAGAAGGAGAACACAGAGGGAGGAGAAGGAGTGGCTGTTCCTGAAATACTTTGCTTTGGTGCTCCAGCCTGTTCTTTTAGGCCATTTTTTGTTTCTTTTTTAAGAAAAGCATCCCTTGAGAGCTGGATTTGCCATTAAGGTATTGGTAATGCAAAACCAAAGTCCAATTTCAGAGAAATACTTTTAATATAAAAAAGGCTTAATTTAAAAATATGTAAATATGAGACCTTTCCATCTTTCTCATGCTTCCCAAAAGCAAAGCCAGAGTCTTCTTTACTGGAATATGTTGGGAAATCGAGCTGCACAAATTTATACGACGTTTCTGTCAACCCAAATACACACTATTATTATTTCTTTTCCTCTTCAAGACCTTTTAATTTGGAGGGGGAAGAAAAAAAGACCTCATCTTGCCTAAATAGACGGCGATGTCAATGCCTCTCAAGCCCATGAACAACAACTGGTCCATACCCCATCCCACAGGGATGTAGTGTGACATCTGCCATGGGTGAGGGAGAGGAGGGAGCATCTCCCACTCAACCCAGGTCAGCATCCAGTCTGGAGGCTCAGCAGCAGCAGCACAGGCAGGATACCAGCTCCAAACCTTCCGCAGGAATCAAGTATCGCCATTCCAAGCCCCCTGTCACCTCCGCTTGCCTTGCCCAGTCCACAGAAAAGTGGATGGAGGGCAGGAAAGCCTCACAAAGCGGTGGAATGGAGCTGGCAGGGAGTACCAGCACCTAGGAACCTTTACCACATCAGGAATCAAAAGGAGCTGGGCTCCAACTGGGAGGAGGGATGAGTTACTGCAGCCACCTACTGAGTCCCGGTAGGCTCACGAGCAGCTGACCCCCATGTTTTTGAGGAGAAATGCAGAGATACCTGGGCTCACCCAGCCCTCGGGATGCCTGTGCAGGGTAGGAGGTGAGCGCAGGATCCGTCAGCGCTCCTGGAGCACCTCACCACCCCAGGTGAGGGCCTTTAAAGTATGGACACGGCGAGCTGGGGCAAAGGGAGCCCAGCAGCACCCTTGGCATCACTAGAGCACCAGCGGCATGGTCACTGTGCTGGGGGGGCTGTCTGGGAGGGGCCTTCACACAGAGCCAGGCTCCTCTCCTCCCTGCGTGTTTGGGAACGTTCCTCTCTGCCTTTCGGCACTCCATTATCCAAAACCTCCAGCAAACAAGGCAAGACCAGCAGCAGGACCAGCAGCGGCATGACTTGACTCGAAGCCTCCCCACGAAGGGGCCAGCCCCATCCACCTCCCGCCGAGCAGCACACAGGGGCAAGGAGGGGGGGGCTGGCAGCCAACACCCCCTCACAAACCTCAGCCAAAGCCTCCTCCGCGGAGGGGGGACGGTGCAGCCAGCATCCCTGTGCACAACCCCCCTCCCCAGCACTCCCATCCCCTCTCCCTCCCCGTAAGCTCGCTCTCAGGCCCAGTCTTCCCGAACAATCTCGCCGCGGGCTGCTTTTGTAAGCCTCCAGCCCCAAAAGAAAAATGATGGGTTTGAACTCTTAACCCCGCCCCAGAAAAAGGCTGGAATTAAAAGGGGTTTATGACTAAGTATGCAGATGGGAATACTGTAATAACAAGAGGCGAAATGTTTGCCCAGCAGTTCTGGGCTGGTTTGGGAGGGAGAGAGAGTGGGGACGGGCGGCTTCTGGCCGGAGGATGACGGCACGGAGAAAGAATTTGGCGGCTGGGAGGGAAGGGAGATTGCTGATAAATGCTGGGGCAGAGGCGGGGAGGGGGACCAGGACCCACCGCTGCATCGCTGGCACTTGGGGAAGGTTGGCTGTGCACGGCGGGTTTCTGGCCAGCTGACAAAGGCAGGAGACAGCAGGAGAGCTCGGCACGGATCACACATCTTGTGCGACGCTGTTGGACTCGACGAGGCTGGGACACACAATAGGGAACGTACGGAGACAGAGGGCGATGCTCCAGCACACCCCAAATCCCTCTGACGGGGGGACGCATGCACACAGACTCGTGCCGAGGGGGGAGCCCACAACCACAAGCAAGTGGCTAATTTTAACCAGCTCTGGGACTCTGGCTCTGTTGAAAAAGAGGTAAAATATCAGTGCCTAAGACACCTGGGAGGACATTTTCAGGACACAAACTTCCCTTTTTAACAACAGGCTGCACCAAAAACCCACAGAAGGGAGCTCAGGGTAGGGGAAGTCCAGAGGAGCATGCCCACCACTCTCTCAACCCTTCTGCAAGAGGGGAGATGGCTGCTTCTCCAGCATCCAGTCCTGCACGAGGCTGCTCCCACTCCTGGGGCACCCAGGACTCCCCTTAAAAGTGGGAGAGCAGCCAGTGAAGGACCTTCACAGATCCCTGGCTCATAAGGAGACACCCCAACACTGCTCAGCAGAGCCCATACAAAGCCAGGCTGTCCACAGACACCGCATCCAGAGGAAAGGTTTGCTCCACACTCCACTGGTGATGCGAATCCTGGATTGTATCAAACCAGGACCTTCCTGTTCTCTTAAGCGATCCATGAGGTACCTGCAAACTTAATGCAAGATGCAAACTACCTGCACAACATCACACGTGGCTTAGGAGCCAAAGGCCAGAAAGCCACCAGAACACCCAAATCTCCCAAGTCACCAGGACCCACAGGACACAAAGTCATATGCGGCACACAGAAACAAGCCACAAAACCACAGACCTCCCCAAGGCCTCTGAGGAGCCACAGGATTGAGCTGTTTGAGCTCTGCTCCTGCCAGAAGCACAGGGATATCTCCCCCCCGCAATCGCTGGGCACAGCCTGGCCTGACGCAACCGCAGCGGTTTGCCAAACCAAGCACCTCGCAGGCCTACGAGGCCGGGATGGGAACACGCCCCAGCTGCTTCCCTGCAGGGGTGAGGAGGTAAAGCCACCTGCAAAAGACTCACGGCACAACGAGCAAGTCAGGATTTCCACAAGACTTCCCAGCTTGCAACATGGGGGATTTCCAAGCGTGTCAAGCCTGCCTTTGCTCGACAGGGACCTCGGGGCTTGCAGCACCAGCACAAGGAGTTTTGATTCAACTCTGGTTGTCTCCTGTTAACCCACTGCACTTACCAGAGAGAGGGAATGCCAAAAGGAGCCTGTGTGGATTACCACAATCCTCCTCCAAACCCAACTTGTTTCATTTATGAATGGAAACACAGCTGTACTACAGCAACCAGGGAAAGGCACGTGGACCCACCAGAACTACTCCCTACAGCACCCATCGATGCTGCCACCAGCAACACAGCACAAGGAAAAAAGCCACCAAAAGTTTGCTCCTCTTAACAAGCAAGGAGATCTGTATTTTAACTTGCAAACAAGTTAGAGACCATCTGCAGGGTCAGGAAAGACGATCACTAGCAAAGGGAGCGTGCAAAGGGTGACAGGAGAGAGGCTCCAGCCCCTTCCAGCAGCGTTCACACGTTGCACAAATGCACAGCTCCCTTCAGGAGAGAGAGACACGCCAGGAAGAGCTCACATCAGGTAATGGAGGGTGTAGGAGTCTTGCGAGATGATTCCTGTGAGTCAGACAAGCTGGCCAGAGCCCAGATCAGCAAGCTCTGCAAAATCAGCACACAAAAGAGCAAAACCTGGACCTCCCCAGCTCCTTCCTGCTGCCTCCGAGATGACCCCTGCGAGTGGCCCCAGCAACGAGCTGATGAGAGTGGCCAGAGCCATTTGAGATGTCACAGCCAGGGCCACAGATGCAGACTCAACCTGCCGTGTCTTGGGGTGAGCTGCTCACCTCAGCTCCCCACTCAGTCCTGGGAGGGGACAACACTGCTCATGCTCATTTAAGCCGTGAGCAGCCTCTCTCCACATATGCAGACCGAACTCCAGGGATCCTCCTCTCGCCCACTCCTTCCAGGGCATTTGCCAGCATCTAAGGACCAAACAAATGCTCCTTTGCAAGTCCTTTTCTGAACAGCAGTGTTTCCCCTCCCTGCCCATGCCCTGAGAACAGGGCACAGTTTGTCTACTCAAGGGACATCCACATCGTCCTGCCAACAGGGTGGCCCCAAGCAGGTGAAATCCCCAGCAACACAACATCCCTGGAGCTTGCTCCAGAGGCTCTAACAGAGAAGTTGTTATAGGAGACTGCATCCACTTGTCTGCACCAGGACGATCCCCTTAAGAGACCACAGGGAAGGTCCGGTCCTTGCTTTCCAGAGGTGCAAGGTATTTGATCATGGGGAGATCCAAGGCTGAATAAAGCAGAGCCCTGGCCCAGCACAGCCCTGCAGGATCAAGAGCATCAACTGAGGAGCAGCCCCAGGGAAAGGGTCACCACACTCTTCCGCTAAGATCTCTCCCTGGAGGCCTGATGTCCTGCCAAACTTGGTGCCATCGCCAACCCAGATTCTACAAAAGCAAGATTTCTGCCGTGAGGTGCTGCCTTCCTTTCCTCATCTGGCACTTCCAGACATTTCAGTTGTCATTATTTTCATTTAAAGAAGGAAAGAAGGTGAATGGTGGAGAGGACATCTGGAAGTGGCATAAATACCCATCAAGAGTCATCTCAGCTCTGACAGCTGAATGAGTTAGACAACCGCTAACAAACAAACAGGCTAAATTGCTCCTTTCCCTTCCTGACAGGCTGAACCAAGTCTCCTGAGCACCCTGAACACCAGCTCAGGGAACAGTCCCTCCCCAGCTTTTGGTAGCAGCAAGAATCCCAACCCAGGCAGCTGCCCAGCTAAAGCAGCCTCCACGCGCTGCTCACTGACACAGGGAGCCCAACACAGCGGGAATCCATCCACCACCCAGTGGAGAGCCCTGAAGGCCAGACCAAATCAGCACCAGCTCAAGCCACTTTTCTTGGAGAGATAGGAGACCAGGCCAGGACAACACAGCCCTTATAAAGAGATGGGGACTGGGACCAGGCACCCCCTCTTCCTACTGTGAAGCCTCTATTCCAGCAGAACGGAGATGCTGACAGACCAGCAGCCTCCGTTCCTCTGATCTAACAGCCCAGAGCCCCTTCCTTCCCCTGCTCCCGATGGGAGGCACACCCAGTGCTAAACACTAAGTCCGACTCCATCCGGTTCTTCTTCCCTATGGCCATTGTTGCTAAAAATTTATCCGGTTTCTGCCAAATAAGAAAAAAAAGCAAAGCAAGCTTCACTCCCCTCTGCCCTTCAAAGCAAAAGCAACTCTGTTCTTCACCCGGGGAGAGGGAGAAGAGTTCAAACATGACTCCCATCTACCCAGCAGTGCTCCACTCCTCCTCCTCCTCTTCCAAGGACTTTCACACAGCCCTGTCCCGTCAGCCTGTCTGTGGCATTTGATTCCTGTCTGTCACTAAGTGATGAGGACAAAGGGTGAGGAGTCAGGAAAAGGTCTGAGCTACTTTGTTCATGTCTGGATACGAACTTTGGATGAACTCCGTGGGGAAAGAGAAAAGCCGCATGGAGCGGGACGCACCGTGCATAGCACTCTCTCTCCTCCAGAAAAAAAACTGGAATAAAAAAAAAAAAGACAAGGGAGGCTTGGACAAGGGGAAGGGGTGGGAGGGAGAGGAGAGCATTCCCCATCCCCATGGCGGCAGGCAGTCCCGAGAGCTCCCTGCTCCGAGGAGACAGAAGGATATTCAAACCGCCTTCCCAGGAGGCATGTTCAATAAAGTAGGATGCCAGCACAGCCTTTTCTCAAACAAATCTGTTAGCGGCAGGCCAGGGGCCAGCCACAAGGGCTCGCTTTCTAAAGCAACCAAATGGGAATTTCCTAATAAAATATAAAAAGCAGCACCACCATGGCACGATTAAAGGGAAGCTTGCTGGCAGCGATGAGAAGTATCTGACGCACAGAGCTCTCTGGAAGCAGAGGAGGATGAAATGCAGCGCAGGACGGGGAGCTCTGGGATGCATCCAGGGCCAGAGCGCCAAAGCGCCCCTGTGGCTCCCTGGCACCCACCTGATGGCCAGGGTGAAAGTTTCCAACCACAATTTCTGCTGCGCGGAACAAGGGAGGAGGCTCGGTCTGCGCTGCAATGGAGGCAATTTCCCTCACGCCAACCTCTGGGACCTGGAAAAGCCACCGCAGGGCACGCTTGGCTCCTTCGCCTCACTCTGCTTTTCAAAGCAAAGCCAAACCGGTCTGTGACTGAAAAGCCTTGTGGCAAACGCTAACTAAATCAGTCCCTCCTGGGCAGCAAAGCCACCACAAACTCTCTCCCAAATGGCTCTTGCAAACCATCTGAGGTGCCCACACTGGGATCAGACGCAGCTTCTGTCGAGGACTATTGGCAAAGCCCAAGCGCGAGATGTGCCAAGACACACGAGAAAGTGATTGCAACTGTACGTGCGACTCTGCAGGGTCACAGGAGAGCCGTCGCGCGCTGGAGGTGCAGGCGCCCTGGACTAACCACCCACCTCACCGCACCAGCATCACCCGCTGAACGCGGGAGGGAGCCCACAGCCTGAGGGCCCGCAGGGAACACAGCTCTGGCTCTGCCCTTTGAGCAGCTGGGAATCCAAAGGCCGCACTGGGGGCTGTTCACCACCCTTCCCAGCACATCCCAACAGAGTGAGTGACCCTAATCTCCAGGATAGGGAATCCTATGTAAAATAGAGATTAAAAGGTTTACAAAAGCCAGGAAGGCACCTGAAAACAATCTGCTACAACACGTCAGAGGTTACCCCAGCCCCTTTGACCCTCTACCAGCCACCAGCAGAAAGGAAAACAACTCTGCATGAGCAAGCTGTGCCTGGGACACAACCAAAGAGCCCAGCGTGCTGGAGCAGCCCAGCCCAGAAAGCACCAGCTGGGCACACGTTCCACTTCAAGGTGAGGAAATTTTACCCCTCGCATGGTGCCCAGCACAGGAGATCATAGAATCACAGAATAACCAGGTTGGAAGAGACTGACCAGATCATCGAGTCCAACCATAATGGAAAGGTGCAGAGATGGTCACGTGAACCACTGATCCCAGCCCCAGTCTGCCCCTCTGTTTGGGAAGATCACTCACTTGCAGG
Source organism: Piaya cayana (assembly GCA_013389865.1). Taxonomy (NCBI): domain Eukaryota; kingdom Metazoa; phylum Chordata; class Aves; order Cuculiformes; family Coccyzidae; genus Piaya; species Piaya cayana. Next base: position 15,573 of record WAAB01025653.1, on the reverse strand, counting down.
ACTTTTGGAAGCAGAAGGGATGACAGGCTTGGTTTGCATTGACCCACAGCTCTGGACAGCCCCAGCCCTGCCATGAACTGCCTGCTGTGCTCCAAGACAATGAGGAGAGGCTGGGGAGGCACGGTCCTTCCTTCCAGCCACCACCATTGCCCAGAGGGGTGAATGTGAAGAAGTAACTTGAGCACCTTGGAGGCACCGACCAAGACCACCAACAGAGAAACTCTGACCTCCTCCGAGCACCGTCAGCCCCTGGGGACGGCCCCTAAATGACAGAGCAGAGCATGCCAGGACAAATCTACTCCACAGAGAAACCCTCGACCTGTTTGCAGGAGTTTGCTTCACCGCTTGCTCCAGAAAGGCCGAAAAGCTCCTCTGGCAGTGGGAGGGACCCATTCCAAGCAGCCCGGCCAAGGCAGCATCACTCCAGGCAAGGAGCGCCTGACAGAAGAAGGGAATAAACCGGACAAGATGTCTGCTGGATCGGCCAGCAACCCTGTCTGCAGAAGGTGGGAGCTCAAGGAGGAGATGCTGGTGCTGCTGGATCCAGGGCTGTTTTGAAAACAGCAAATAAAAGGAACAGAGGGAAAGAGACAGGGCCAAGGGAAGAGAAGGTAAAAGAAAACAATCCACTTTATTACTGCCCCAAACCAAAGAGGACTGATTAAAGCAAACACCTTCCCCCCATCACTTCCGAAGAGTTGTCTCATCTGCTTCCTAAATCTGATTCCCATTTGTCTCTAATATGGTTCTTATTTGTTCTTCATTTAGGTCTCCTCCACGCTCCTCACTTTGCGTACGAGAGCCCTCCAGGGAGCCACAGGGTCAGGCTTCCCCAGGGAGCCTATGAGGGCACAATCCCTGACCAGGATGAGGGTCAGCAGCAGTGTCTGTGCGGAGNCCAGGGAGCCACAGGGTCAGGCTTCCCCAGGGAGCCTATGAGGGCACAATCCCTGACCAGGATGAGGGTCAGCACCAGCATCTGTGCAGAGGGAGGAGGTGTACGTGTGATAGCCAAGAGGCCAAGGAGATCCTTGGAAAGAGCTACCCAGGGGTGGTGACAATAGCCTGGCTGCCTCCCCTCTGCCCTTGGGATGGTCTCTCCAACCCTCCCACCCTACCATCGTGCTGCTGCACATCATCCTGATCCCAAGAGCCCATAGGTCAGGACCCATAGCTTTTTAGGCCTAGATGCAGGAGAGCCATCTGTAAGGAAAAATCCCACCTCACGCTGTGCACCTCCCAAGCACACACTGCAAACATATGCAAAGGGAAGCATAGAACCCCCTTTTCACAATAAAAAAACCAACCAAGCACCCACAGCCCAGCTGATCCATCAGCCACAAGAGGAATCTGAGCAGGGTCCAGATGGTTGTACAGGCACCATTGTTTTCCTCCTGCTCGCTGCCCTGGCAGAGGGCACAGCACCCAAGAGCTGCTCTTCCAGCTCCCTCCTGCCCATGAGGAAAGCAGAGACCCCCTGACCTTCTCCACCGCATCCCTCCAGCCCCTCCACAGCTTAAGCAGCCCAGGTGCGCAAATGTTACCCGATGCCCTCGCCAGGCAGAAAGTAAATTCCACTGAACGGGGGAAATGCCAGCTGCAGGCAGGCCCCGGGATGTGCAAATAGCAGCCAGGGACCTTCGGGACAGGAACAGCCCGGCTCTAGGCGCTCCTACCGCTAATCCTGCTCAGGACGCCCCCTCCAGAAGCTCCTGTCACAGAGGAAGGATGCTAATTTGACTATTTGAGGGAGTTAAAAAAAATAATAAATGAAATGTTTGCTATTGTGCTAAATGACCTTTTCAGCCGCTTGGGGACAGAATTGCATCGGGGCTTTGGAGGAGCTACAGCCGATGCTGCTCGCTCCCTGCTCCCATGTTTGATGCTTTGTGCCTCCAGATGCATTTAAGGGGTCTGTGCCCTCCCAGCCACCTCTGCCAAGCCAGCCACAGAGCCGAGGAACAACCTCTTCGGAGATATCTGCATGAAGCAGGGAGGAAGCAGCAGTCAGCTAAGAGCTTGCTGAGCAAAGCGCTTCAGACAGCTTCATTTCACATTGCTGAAAGTGTAAATCAGGGAACGGCTCCTCAGGTTCTCCTCCATCAGCGAGGTACACTGCCACGCTCCTTCCCACCACCGATACAGATCGACTCGTCACATCTGCTGACCACAGCTAACAGCCAAGATTTTCCAGGGCAATAATACATTCCCCCAAACCACCCCTCCTGCCACCTGCCCTCCCTAGATGGGCAATGGCACTGGGAGAAGGGCCGCACCAGGCTCCTCGCTCCCAGCAGGCACACGCACAACAGGATGTGGCAGCCAAAAGCTTCACAAATTCATATCAGAGGTAAATAACTGACCCTTTGCAAAGCTCCCTTCAAAGTAACATCCCTCCCAGAGTGGTGGAGAACATCCCACTGCTTGCTCCTTCCCTACACAAAGCCAAACGCTCTCCTGGAAAGAACAAGCTCAACACAAAACATCCTGGAGAGGCTCTGTCCTGCGCTACAAAGTCAGAATTGATGGCTGTGACTCCTTCCAACTCGTTTCTTTTTCACTCTGAACTGTGCCTTTTGTCTAGACATCTGCGATAATCCCATTATTGCAATGATAATTTTGCACGTAAGCTTCCCTTCCCAAATGAAAAAGACCAAGTTAAAACACTTGCAACCTTTTAAAATCAGAGACCGAGTTAAAAAGCCAAGCTCAAAGCGTAAAGCCAGAAACCGATCTACCCAGAAACTCCAGGTATTGTATCATTCTTAATGTTTCATCAGAGAATCACACCAGTCTGAGGGAGGTGGGGAAGGATGTGTGTAAACAAGCAAACATACACCCACCAGCACCTTGAGTTTTGAAACACGAATGTTGAAATTAAAGGCAGATTTCAGAGAGTTATGGGCAGATTTGCTTTCATTTTGGCTGCAGCCACGTAAATATCAAATGTCAAAGGAAATGGCCAAACTGAATTAAGAGAGAAAAAAAATGCCCCTGCGGCAGAGACACATCCAGGATCGGGACCACTGGAGTTGGAAAGCAGCAGCGATCAGCGCCAAACACCTCACAACTAGAAGGGCATCTCTGCCCGTTAGCCTGCCACTGCTAATTTTGCTAATCAACAGCATTCTGGGCTTTGAAAATGTTATCCAACCAGGAGAGAAACTCAATTTTCCTCTTCTGATAACGAGGACGGGCAGCGCAGCCAGGCTGGGCCAAACGTGGCGTTACAAAACGCTGCCTGCGAAACCTAAAATGGGCCGTGGAGGGGATGAAGCGAGTTTCTGGGCTTGCGCTCAGGCGAGACAAAAACGCAGCCGGCGGTATTAAGACGCCCTGATCCCACTTGCAAAGGCAGCTCCGCGAGGCTGAAGGAAAATGGCAAAGTTATCATTTCAGATTAGCGCGGCTCCTCGCAGCGCTGGCTGTTCCAAGGGCTTTCGATGTACCAGGACATTTAAAAAAGGGGGAGGGAGGGTCAACACGAACAGCCCGTCAGCTTAGGCCAAGCAAAAAAGCTATTTTGGGTAAGGCTTCTCCTATAAATAAAAGGCTGAGAGGACAGGGACAACATGCAGCTTGCTCGAGGAATCCAAGCGGGTTTGTTACCCATGCTGGAGACCTCCCTGAACCCCCAAGAAGAAGCAGCAGCAACATCGCTCCTTGGTAGCCACCGTCTCCACCAGGCTGCTGGTTCTCCTGCCACCTCTCCTGCTCTGCCAGAAAAAGGAGCTGGTAAAGGTGGCCTCCTGCTCCAGCTTGGAGGAAAAAAAAAAAAGTACAGGGCAGGGTTCACAAACACAAGGCGAAAAGATTTGATTCTTTAGTGCCTTTTTAAAAAAAAAAAAAAATCGACACAGTTGCAAACCAATTCCTGCCCAATCAATCCCACAGCACCCAGAGAGAAAGCATGGCCCGAGTCCCTCCCCAGCCTGACACCACCACGCTTTAATGTATTCAGCCCGCAGCCTCCTCAGACCACAGCTTTCTGTAATTTATCCCCATCGTGCCCGCCAGCCTGTATTATTTAAGTCTCCATGGGATGCAACACCTCCCAGACAGTTTTCAGGAGAAGCCACCGACCAACCAGCCCTTCAAACCATCAGTTTTGGTTTCAAACAAGGTTCCCAGCAGACGCTCCCTTAAAGGAACACGGTGAGAGGAGGCAACTCGCTGGAAAAGCCCTGATCCTGGTGCCTCTGGAGCACACCGGGAAGGTGACAGCCTGGCAAAGCACCACGTGGCAAATGACCAGAGAGCCCAAAAGGCAGGGACGCTGCAACCCCAGGGCGGTTTTCCTAGGACCAGGCTCCACTCCCAGACTCACCGCAGGGAACGCTCACCAGTCTGATCGGACTGGGCTGGATGCTTGGGGACAGCGAAGGATGCAGAATGAGGTTGGTTTATTAGATTATGGACAGCCCCACGCAAACAGGGCCATATTGATCCGGTCTGCAAACACCTGGCTGGGAATACAAGCAGCCCCTGAGTATACAGAAGCTGCTGGAGATTATTAACCAGATCCATTGCTGTAAATCACATTATCTCCTTCCAAACCCCAGCCCAGTATCGAGTTCCCCCGCGCTACGCGTCGCACAGTGCACATCCCTGCAGCATCGCCTCTCCCTGCCCTGCACCCTAAAGCCCAAAGGCTCAGCCAAAAGGCTCGGAGCCCGGCAGGGGCGTCCTGCTCCGGGGGCTGCAGAGCCAGCACTACGCAGCCTCACAGCCATCCTCAAAAGGAAGCAAAGCGTGTGTCACCAGGAGGATGAAACTGTGTAGGAAAACCGCCCCAGGAACACAAGGTGGGGCCTGACAACATAAAAGGTGGAAAAAATAAAAATATCACATCTCTGGGCACAAACTCGCCCCCTGCTCCCCCCTGGTATTTTGAACCAGCTGCAAACCATCCCCCTAGTTCATAGATGGCAGAGCCAATAGCTCTCTCCTGCCTCCCAAAGCACCCCGACTCGAAAGCCAGGAAGGAAAACACGGAGTAAAATGCTTAACAGCACATTTCCAAGAGATCACAAAACCCTCTGCAGAGCTTCATTAGCAGAGAAGGCAGCAACTCCCGGATTGACGGAGGAAGTGGGAAATGAGATGCTGAACCAAAGGCAGAGGAGGAATCCCACTTTCCTCCTTTCTCTCCATCAAAATCCCCAGCTCTGATTCAGCAGAAGCCCCAACAGCAACATACTCTAGTGCATCTCACTGCAAAAGAAACCGTTTACATTTAAACCACTAGCCTGCTCCCCTAAAGAATTGCTGCATGCAGTAATTTCCTTGTGACGGGGAAAAAAAAAAAGAAGCCGTGATGAAATTGTCTCGGAGTTTCTCTGTGTTTTGTTTACAGCCGCTGCCCTCAAACGCAGGGCCAGCACACAGCACGAGAGCCTGCTAGCAGGAATAAATCTAACATTTGAGATCGTTTAGCAAAGCTCTGCTTACAGACAGTCAGCGCTCCAAGGGGGAAATCCCTTTGCAGGTCTCAAATAAGGGAACTTGAACCATTTTTCCCTGGAGAAATTTAGGCCTGAAAGATCTTCCGAGTTTCTCATTTGGAGCTACAAGGCCTGATAACACGATCGCTTTCCCTGGACTCACCCACAACACTTTGACTGCTGCCAAGACCACTCGGAGGCAAGAGGAGACGGACTGGAGGGAGACCCGTGGCAGCAGGGAGGACCCCTAACCTTCATGGAAGGGGAAGCTCCAGGGAGCTGTGTTATTTATGCACACGTTTTGATAGGAATGGTTGGACTCGATGATCCAGTGGGCCTCTTCCAACCTGGTGATTCTATGATCTAGTTAATACACTTTTCTGGCACGCATTAATTGAACTCCTTCTCTGTGCCTTGCCTGGTGTCGTCAGCAGCATCCAAGGAGCAAGCTGGCTGCACAGCACCTTCCCAGCACCCTCCTTCCCCTTGGAAAACACGTGTCCAGCAGCCACCACCACCCAAAAGCCAGGGAGGCTGGTGCAGGCAGAGGCTAGAGGACACTTGGGAGCACAGGACCTGGGGCTCACGCATCCCCCAGGAGCAAACAGATGGGGCACTGAGCGATGGGACCCAGCAGCCCCTCTGAGAGCATCCTCCGGGTCTGCTGTGATCACAGCTAAATTTACCCGACATCAAGCACCTACAAAAAACAAAGCTTGAAACAAAAATGAAACAGGTTTATCCCCGTACGCCCCAAACCACGGGGAGTCCCTCAGGAGCAGTAACACCACGGCAGAGCAGGACCCGGCTCCTTCGCTTTGCTGGGAGGGAGGAGGTGGAGGAAGAGCCTGCTGGCAGCCCCATGCTTCCCACCTCCTCCCCTGGAGTATTGCAGAAGGCCAATTTTGATTAAACTAATTAAGCCTGCTCCGTTCAAAGAGCTCCAACCACATGCTACCAAGGGAGAGGAAGAAAATACAAAATTAAAAAGGAAAAAGAAAACTCTCCTCCAAAGCCATCCACTCCAAGCAGATCCCCGGTGGACAGCACAGTGCTGGAAGAGGAAAGCCCATGGAAAGGACTCGCTGCAGTGCCACAGGTCCAACCCTGAAAACTCTGCGCTCTGGAGAAGGTCCCCAACCCCTGGGACACGCAGCTCTTGCCTGCAGGGTGACTGGTTTCCATCCTCTCCCAGCCAGTCCCCAGAGGCGCCCACTCCTCTCGCAGCTCTCCAACAAGCCGAGGTCCCCCAGATGCGATCTCCCCTCCCAAAACATCCCTACCTTCCAGCCCCTCGAATGTTCCTTTCCCTCCTTCCCCTCGAAGGCATCGGGTTTCTGGAAGCAATTAAATGTTGGGCTGCAAAGAGGCTTCCTCAGGCAGCGCTGGAGGCCCTGTTCTCCCAGAAGGTTTCATTCCCCTCCTGAATCAGCCACACCAGCGACCTGGCAAACCTGCCTGGCTGGGAGAAAGAGGCATCACCTCTGCCTCCAAAGCCTTTCAACTGGAAGGGGGGGTGAGAGAAAAAGCAAAGCAAATGCTCCCTCTCCTTTGAAGGGCAGGAGGGAGAGCAGCCAGGTGAGGGACCCCGATCCTCCGGGGCTGGAGACCCAGCACCTTGCTTATGAGTTTTTGCAGGAGCCTGAGGTGCTAGAGCTGCACCGAAATTGAAAATCGAGGTGTTTAACTCTCCCCTGCACCTCAGGGAGCCTCAGTGGAAATAGAGGGTTAGAGGGAGGGCAGGGCTTGAAAACCTAGAGAAGGGCCAGGGTGAAAGAAAGCAGCTCACCCCATCCCACCCCGTGGAACTCTTCATCCGAGGGGCCTTGGGGTTGCCAGCATGCCCCACTTACAGCTCTGCACCCCAAAACCAGCAGCACTGCACACACCACAGCTGCCCCCCTCCCCACGCTGCTTTCCGTGGGGCTTTAGTGGGGAGAGGGGGGAAGAAAAGGGAGGGAGGAAGAAAGAACGAAACCCTATATCGTAATTGCTGTATTAAAAGAGAAATAGCAGGCAAGAATAATAAGAGAGGTGTCAGAAGTGAAATACAGTAACAGACATTAAAAANAAAAAAAAAAAAAAAAAAAAAAAAAGACTCCCATTCTGCGATGGGGGTGTTAATTGAACACAGAGCTGGAGAGAACAAAGGGGTGTTAAGGAAGAAAAGAAGGAAGAAAATCCTACCTCCTCCAAAGACCTGATTTGAGTTAAGTTTGGTGAAGATAATGCACGGGGAAAGGTAGCTAAGAGGCACCTTATACAGCTATTATGTTCTAAAATTAAAAAAAATATATATGCCACAAACCCATTATTCAACAATTGCACGGCTAATCAGGGCTGTCTATAAATATTTCACTTGGTAAATCCCCCCCCACCGGTGGCATGCACAGTTCCCTTTTAGACCTCAATTCCCTCTACGCAGAAGGGTGAAGCGGGGAGGGGAAGAAAATAAAAACGGGGGGATTTCAGAGAGCGAGTCAGGGCCCTTTGGAAGGAGTCGGATTTGCCTGATGGCCTCACCTCCCCCAAAAGAGCAGAGAAAGTGAAACGATGGGAAAAGCTCTTAAGGAGGAGGAATCAGATTAAATGGTCATATATCCTGCGCTCAGCCTCTCCCCGCCGAACGAGATGGGAGTTGGGGAAGGCTCCCAGCTGAAATAGATGCTGCTGCATTTTGACAGCAGATATTTTCCAGTTTGCCATCCAAGGACCCCACGTCTGCGTACGCCTTGCCTGGTTCTTCTGCTTAGCTATTCTGCTCATGCAGAGAGCAGCTTTAAAAAAAAAAAAAAAAAACATACAGAGAGAGAAGGAAAAAAAAAATAAAGGGAGGGAAAGGCCATAAAGACAGAGCCCCTACCCCTGCCTGCAAACTTTTATAAATCAGCTAAGCAATTTCCGATTTCGATCCCTATTGACGGAAGAATCGATTGTATTTAGAACAACAATGCCTCCCATTTCCATAATTATTATTCCAAAAAGGCAGCCAGCCATTTGAAGGCAGTCCTGCCCCTTCCCTCTCAACAAAGCGACCAACAGCAAGTGAAAACGCACCAAATGAACGCCGACAACTTATAGGGATATTTAAGAGGCAATTTTTTCCTCCCCCTACATGCTCCTGCTCGGATCAAACCTCTCAACTTCTGCTGCTGCTAAGCAGACGTCACCCAATCTCCAGGCTGCAGACAAAAGAACCTACTGAGCTTTTATTCATTATTATTATTTTTAAAAGTGTTTATAAATGCTTAAAAAAAAATAACTGAAGAGCCCGAGCACAAAAGGGAACTCTTCGGCCAATACAGACAGCCTCTTTTCCTAAGAACTTTATGGACACTTTGGGTTCGCTCGAGACGACGTTAACGCTATGAAATATTAGCCATAATGTTGAGAGAGACTGTGGTAAAGTCTCCGTGAGGCTCTGGAGTCACTTAAATCAGGCAGCGGGGTAACCGAACGCACATTTCTGCACATCATAACGCCGGGGGGAAGATGTACACACACACTCTCAAACACCCACCAGTGACCACAAACAATCATTAGGGTTTCAAAGGCAACACATGCAAAAATCTGGGAAGCAAAATGGAAAGTGGGAAGAGAGAAGTTGGCTCAACTTTAACGCCGCTGCCCACAAGGAAGGGGAAAGCAAACAGAGGCAGGCGGTAGCCTCGGCCCCCAGAAAAACAAGGCGGGCTCCCTCCGAGCACTGGGTTGGAAAGCAAGAATTAAAAAAAAAAATATTTTAAAAAAATCAAAGAAAATAAACCAGAGCCATCTGGCCGTTTGCTTCCTTACTAAGTGTGACTTTTGGGGATGCAGACAGGGAAGGGGGGTGGAGGGCTTTGAATTGCAAAGTAAAATAATTCACTGTAAACCCATCCGAGGGTAGATAAACAACGCTCTGAAATCCATCCCCATTCACCCTCTTCAGAGACCTCTGTACAGCGGCCCCACAGCCAAGCAGCCCAGGCACAACAGCAACAAATACAATTTTAAAATATAAGCCAGCCCCAGCCCACTCCTGAATATCCTTTATTTCCAGCAGCATATGTTTCCCGAGAGCATCTTGCTCAATTTTACTTAGCGGAGAGGAATCCTCACACCCAGGCACCACCACACGTACAGCTCCCCATCCCTCCCGGGTCACAGGGATTTCCCACCGGGTTGGGATCGAGTAGATTCCTCACGTCCCAACTTTGTGACTGCACCGACAGCAAAGCCAAACCAGGATTAATCAATTTCCCTGTCAAAAAGTACCCTCCCCACACACAAACACCACACGTAGCATCAAATACAGGCAAACATTTTCTTTGGCTCACACAAAATAAACGCAGAGAGGCGGGAAAGGAACTTGGTGGCTCCTTTTTCTTCTTTTTTTTTTGGGGTGGCACCCAGGGAAAGGCTACGAAGCCACCCACAAAATTTATATCTCTAGGCAGACCCACGTTACACGATACGAACTCTACAGAGGTTCCCATCCTGAACCCACCGCTCGATATGATGCTCGATACGACGGTAACTCCGTAAGAAAAGGGCTCCCTGGGAAGGTCAGAGCCGGCCGTGCAGCCGTGAGGAGTTCTGAGAGCCGAATGCCATCGGTAGGTGCTTTGTCTGGGCTACACACGGCACAAACAACGCTTAACAAAGGGCCCCGTTAGTCATTTTATATATATAGCAAGAGTCAAGTAATTGTATTTCCAATCAGCTGCTCGCACTAAGATTCTCCATATATATATAAATATATATATTTAAGACAGAAGGAAAAAAAAATATATAAAGACCCAGATTCATATTTCTGAAAGCTGTTCCCCTTTCATGTGTAACCATCGATGTATATCAACTGGGTGCGCAATCGTATTTATTGTCGCTTTCATTCATGTCATGCCCTTGCTTATATGGTTTAGATATGAATTATTGACTGTTACAGTCCTTGTTGGAGAAGGGGAGGGGGGGGAGAAGTCAAGTACTTTGCAGCGTGCTGAAACAAGGCAGCTGGATTGGGGTGGAAAAGCCCGCTGGTGACTCTGGTTGGCTCAGAAAAACAACAGCAGAGAGGAATCCACCCCCCACTCCCCTCTCGGCACCAAATTTCCATCGTTGCCCCCATTTTTTTGATGGGAAAAAAAAAAAAGATTCCAACAAATAAATAAGCGGTGCATGTTGCTAAATGTCCTTCCCTGAGCATCTGTTGTTTAAGATCACCCTTGATTGATGACTGCTATTTTTTAATTGTTGCTTTTAAAATTTAAATGCCCCCCTGGGATGTGTTATAAGTGTGTTAGTACATGGTAGGAGGTCTGGAAAGTGGGAAACGGCAGAACCGACGCTCTCATGCCATTAGCTCCTTTAGAAGCCTGAGAACACCCCGTGCCATAAAACAACAGTCCCCTAAAGTAACTAACAATCTAATATATTGCATGCACTAAAGGCAACTGACAACTCGCTCTTATGTGAGCTAGCCCGGATGATTGGCAGATGAGAGCATTTTAACCCATTCTTTAAAGAAAAAGTAAGAAAACCTTTACATTCACCTGAACAGCAACAGCAGAAAAACTGCACAATTTCATTTTCTTGGGGTCCATCCCCCCCACCAAACTCCGTACTCAGATGATTTTTTTTTTTTTTTTTTCTTAAAAAAAAAACCAAAGCAAGCAAGAAATTGCAAGGGTTTTGATTTTCTCTTCTCCACAAGGAAAAAAAAAAAAAACCCAAGAAATAAAAAGAGGCTATACAATAGAAATTAAACCACAGTATTTTCCCCTTCCAGACACAAACCGCATCGTGCAAATCCACTGCCAGAAGCATTTAATACCGGCAAGTTACACCTCCCCGCTTAAATACTGCTGCGGGGGGAGAGGGGGCCACAAACTTGGTGAAATAAAACCTTCCGAGAGCAAAAAGGAAAATAATACAGGAAGAAGAGCACTTATTTCCTACCTGTTTTCTCTTTGATTTCACACAAGACGTTGAACAGGGCTGGCTTCATTCTGTGGCAGTTTAAAGCGTGTTTCCTGGAAAGAAAGGAAAGAGGGGAGGGTGAGGTTAGGATGTCACCACGAGGAACAACTTCCCAAATCGGCGCTGGCTGCTGCCCGTGTGGCACGGGGGACGCGTTTGGGCCCCCTCAGCCGGCCCTGAGCGTAGGCACTGCGAACAGCCACCTACCTAGGGCAGAGGAGATGAATTATGCCAATTTAGGAAGGGTTTGGAAATCGCCACCGAGCAGCTCCCAGCGCTGGCGCGAGCCAGGCGACGCGCCGAGCCGAAGCCAGCAGCTTTTGGGAGCCAAGCTGGGTTCAACTGTCTTATTCAATAAAGAGAGAGCGCTGGGCTCCCTCCATCCCCCACCCCAGATATTAAACCCAGACGCGCTTTATTAGGCTCATCCTGCAAGGCAAAGGGGGAAGAATCCCCCTTTGTCCCAGCGCTGGAAACATCCCCTGGTTGGAGCTGTCAATTCGGGGAATTGCAGCGCCCAACTCCGAGGGCAGAAACACACGTATGGGGAGAGGAACCCATTCCTCTGCCTCCCTGCTCCTCACACCCAGCTTATGGGCAGGTGCTAAAATACACTTCTCTAAAATCGGGACAGGAACCACATTTAAAAACCAAGCTGGCTGCTCCTGGAGGACTATTCAACATCTTCCTTCACTCAACTGTGGCTTTTGAGGGAAAAAAAAAGAGTTTGGGGGGGGTGGTGGCTTTAACTGGCTGGATTTAAAACACACCGTGTGCCCACTGAGGCAGAGAAACCGTATGATTTTATTTTTCCTCTGAAGCCATACGATCGTTGAGCCAAGGGTTTAGTTGGATAAAGGGCTGTTGCTATCAGCACCGCGTCCGGGGTTTCTGTTTACCAACCAAAATTACACGCGGAAGACAATGTGAACATCTGGCAAACATTCACACTACTTACCCCACCACCCACATGTTAATAAGATTTATCTATCTGATGAATTCTCTCAGAGGTATATACCCCTGCGGAGCCACAGCAGCCTCTTATCAGCACACCCCGATGGGTCCAGACACAAATCACACGCATATGCTGGAGGGGCCCTCGCACACATAAACCCGGCACGCCGCATCCTCCCAAAACTTCATTTTAAAAAAGAAAAGAGGCAGCAAAACAACCGTGCAAGGGGAGGATGGATGGAGGAAAAGCAAAGGCAAATATCGCTGATAAATGCGGCATGGTGGGCAGCTCAGAATTAAAAAAAAAAATAAAAAATTTTAAAAAACTATTGTGAAGGAGCAGCTGAAATAGCCCAGCGAGGCAAAACTCAAAGCTTTCTCCTAGCTCTGCTGTGATTTTACTGATTTGATTAAACTATAGTAAATGGGTCAGTGTTTGATAGGAACGGTTGGACTCGATGAGCCGGTGGGTCTCTTCCAACCTGGTTATTCTACGATTCTATAATTCCTGCAACTTTCCGAGAGCAGATCCCCTCGCTGCACAGGGTCTGGCTGGGGAGAAAGTGATGATCCCCTCCTCCTCCTCCTCCTAGCTACCCTGTCCCTGCAAGAACATCAGAAAATGAAGCTGAGCCCAGCAAGAAGCCTTTTCAGTAACTGGGAGCTGTATCCAAGCTGGGGAGGGAGGAGATGGGAGCTGAGGTCTGGGGGGTGCTTCTCTCCTCCTTCAAGTTCTCTCTAAGCGAGTTTTGGGGTTCTGCAGGGCGATTTTTTCCCCAAGAACAATGAATTTCAGCAATTCTGCTGCAGCTGGGGAGGGGGGAGCACCGCACCTCGCAGCCCAGAGAACATTTCAAGCCTTCCCCAGGCCATTTGGGGCAACTTTTTGTTTGTTTTTTATCCCTCCAACCGCACTTGCAATTGAGGGATTTTTTTTTTCCCTTAACTTTTGCTCTGAAGGTGAGTGGCAGGTTTGCACTCCCTGAAGTCAGGGCTCACCGGCTTCTACAAAGGGTTTATTCTTAATATTATTTTTCCTTTTTAAATACCTCTGCAATTAAGGAAAACAAAGAAAAAGAAGAAAGCTTCTACGTGCAGCCTCCAAGCGTGAAAAACCACAACCCTAAAGAGCACTACAGGGCCCTAAAAAAAAATAAAAGGAAGAGTATGAAGCTCCCTAAGAAAAATGGAGCACTTGGGGTGAGGGAGGCACAAAGCAGAGTCCCCTGCCCTGAGAACCTTCCCAAAAGAGATGGAGAACCAGGCTGAGAGGAGTTTGGGACCCCTGGGGTGAGGGGAGAGGCTGGGGGAGCGAGGGGGGGACAGAGAGAGGGGCTGGGGGAGCGAGGAGGG
>WAAB01025652.1:0-57672 GCA_013389865.1 Piaya cayana | reverse complement strand
ACGTGGTTATTCTATCATTCTGTTGTGACCAATGAATGATAGGACCTGAGGGAGTGGCAGGAATAAGTGCCACAGGAGGTTTAGGTTGGATATTAGGAAAAGGCTCTTCACCCAGAGGGTGGTGGAGTCACTGGAACAGTCTCCCGAGGGAAGCAGTAATTGTGCCAAGCCTGACAGTATTCCAGAAGCATTTGGACAATGCCCTCAGACACATGGTGTGAATTTTGGGGTTGTCCTATGCAGGGACAGGAGTTGGTCTCAATGATACATATGAGTCCCTTCCAACTCGGGACGTTCTGTGATCTCTCCGTGTCTCTGTGCTGCTGTGACCACTGTGTGAGGTGTTGGAACTCTTGCAGTGGGTCTTGAGGGGTCCAAAGTAAGCATGACCTTTGCCACTATTATGTATTGTTGTCTGGGTTTTCTTGACTGCTCTGTTGGGGTTTTGTCCTCAGTCAAAATCGGTTTTTCTTCCTCCTGGTAATATACAACTTGTTTTGTAATGTGTATCTTCAGATATGAAATGTATGCTTTATCATTTCAAATTATTTTTTTAAAAAATTGAGATTTGGAGATATTTCATTCCTACAACTTTGGTGAAAACCTACAATCTCATCTTAGTCACCCTTTCAAGTAGCTTGAGAAGAGGATTGGCCACCTGAGTGACTTTCAGTAGTTTAGTAAGGCTGTATGTAACTTGCATTTATCAAATGAGAGCTTGTTTTGTCCACTGTGGTGTTTTCAATCCTATTAGCTGCCATGCTACTGTTATAAAAGCTCTGCTTGCTTTTTTCTTTTCAACTGGAGTAGATGCATAGCAAGATGATTAAAAGTGTAAACTGAATGATAATTTATATTTTAATGCTGCAGATACTAGCTATGGTAGTCTGATAGGTGCAGCCAGTCAGCTCAGTGCCTTGAATACCTTCCTCCAGAACAACTCATGATACCAGGATGCATCACTCATGATATTCAGTGTGTTTGCACTGGCAGAGTGGAGGGGTTAGTAAAATGTCTGGTCAGCACAGAAGCTGTTGGTTAGTTTAAGAAAGCACCTTTCCTTTCCAGAAATGAAGGCTGGAATGCAAAAGTCATTCTTTGGCACTGGTTGGTATTGTGCATCTTGCATCAAAAATATGAAAGAAAACCCTGAAAAGAGGATAAAAGCATCTGCTGGAGAACAGAAATACCTCTGCAGAGAAATGATAGAAGTTGGAATTATGTGAAGAGGCAAAAGTGATGCAGTGTTTATGAAGCTTACAGAAAGAAATATAGTGCAGCTTCAACTTAGTACTGACTTCTTGATCTGAATAAAGATTATTATTATTATTCTTCCAGTAGTGCTACAACTAATTCAACATTTGCTCATCCTGTGAGTCTTTGAAGCTTTATTTCATTAAATATGTGGGACTTGAGACTAGTAGTAGTACTGATACTTCTTGATTCTGTAGTCGACTGAAGCAATTCTTGGGTGTCCTGTCACATCAGTTGGGTAAGCTGATTGTGGAGTGACCTATCAGCACGTGTACAAGTTTATTTAGCATGCATTGTTTATACACAATACATTCTCCACTTTTGTGTTGTAGTACTTTTGTGGATGTTTCATTGTCGATCGAAAAAAAAATTGTCTATCTGTGTGTAATCCACTAGATGGTGTCATTAACTTGAGTTCAGTGGAAGAGCACCTTGATAGAGCTGGAGTTTATGTCACTTTCTGTACTTACCTTTGAACCTGCAGGTGCACGGAGGCAGTTTTGGAGAAGGCTGTGCTCTGAAGTCAAGCATGGCCCTTGTGGTGAGTTTCATGCCTTTCAAGTGGCACAAAATTCAGATATTGGATGTGTGAGGATAGCACATTTAGTGTGGTGTGGTTTGGGGTGGGGGAAGGTCTGCAGGTGAGGATAGCTGCTGCTTTTCAGCAGTCATGGCTCTAGCTACATTAAACCATCTGCAGAGGTCTCTTCCAATGCTGACCATTCTCCGTTCTGTTATTGATGAGCTGTCGTTCAAGAATTACAGCATAAGAGAGACTCCTTACATGCAGGAAAGCAGCTGGTAGCTGTGGCTGCCTACATAGGTTAGAATATAGCAAATCCCAAAGAATGGAGATGGGGGAAAAGAGTGCTAGGCTTGGTTGTCAATTTCCTTTTAATTCCCGCTGTGCCACAGATTTTATAAGATACACTTTTATTTTAAGGGACAGATAATTCCTTCGTCCAAACCTGTTTTAAAAGGAATGTTGAAGAATTCACTTGGTGTCTGCACAATGCCTTCCAGGAGCAGGTTACAACAGTTGTTTGGAAGTTCTCAATTTAAAATGATCTTTATAACTTCGTAGTGTTACCTCATTTATCCAGGTTTTTGTGCACATGAAGACTGCATATTAGAGATGGGCCACTGTTGAGGAATGACTAGGGTGACTGAGAATAGTCATGTCCTGCATTAGAGACAAAATTTGGGCCTGCTTTTATGTCAGGGCTTTCTGCTGCCTATGAAGGGACTGAGTGGGGATGTCTGCTGACAATAACATTTTTTGAAAATTATTTCCTTGCTGACCTATTGCAGCTTGTATAACTTTCAACTGTGATACTGAGGCATGGATATAACTTTTCTGAGTAGGTTAGCTTATCTAAGTTAGATTAAAATACAAAAAATACACTAATTCAGAATTTGTCTTCTGGATCAGAGGATAAGATTTTTTTTATTCCTCCTGCTTTTCTCAAAAGGCAAACTTTTATAATCTGAGTTAGTGGGGAGCCATTCATGTAACTGCATCCTGATATATATGGTGTCCAACACAAAAAAAAAGACTAATACTATAGCTCAGAGACCGTGGTGGTGATGGTGGGGGGGTGGTGATGACCAAAGAGGTGGTCATAGAATATGTTTTAACCTGTCACAGTGAGACAAGGCTCAACTTGATAACTTCATTCAATACGAGTGGGCTCATTTTTAAATAGAGATGTTTCCTTACCCTTGGTTGGAAAATGTTGGTGTTCAAGATTGAACAGCAAATTAACATCAAGTTTATTATGAAATTGAAGAAGTCTGTGATGGAAACTTTTCAATTACTGATTGAAGCTTACAGCGAAGAGGTCGCAAAGATCATGTCAGTGCTCAAAGATAAACATAAGAAAATGTGAAAGCAAAACTGATGGAGATCCTCAACAGCCTTTCAGAAAATGATCTGCAGAATTGCTTTAACCTTGGCAGTGTCATATGCAGCTGT
Organism: Piaya cayana; assembly: GCA_013389865.1. Lineage (NCBI taxonomy): Eukaryota > Metazoa > Chordata > Aves > Cuculiformes > Coccyzidae > Piaya > Piaya cayana. Next base: position 54,443 of record WAAB01025652.1, on the reverse strand, counting down.
GTGTCAGCTCAGAAGGGAAGCATATTGAGGGTGGTCATTGTTGATTTTTTAAAATTTGTTTATTAAAAAGAGTTACAGTCTTGGGTTGTTTGGGGTTTTTTTTGTGTCAAAACTCAGAAGTCTGTACTGATGCTTTAGTACATTTGGCTGGTACTACAATGTGTGCAATTCCCATAAAGTCTGATACCTTTCAGAATGTATGCACACTCACCCTTGTTGTTTACTTACAACCCTGCAATAGTAATGTTGTAATAACAAAAATTTCCTCTACCTTGTTCTAATCTGCTTATAACTAGAAGCATTTCTAAGGCTACCGTGCAATGCCTCAAAGTGCTTTGGATATGTCAGCCCATGGGAGATAAATACAAAAATCATTCTGATTTTTAAAGAAAGGTGCAGAAAGTGCTGGCAGACACTTGTTGGCATAGATACCATAAACTATTATTTGTATTTTATTTTATTTCTGATTTGTGCTTGAAGCTGCAGGAACAGTGCCAGTACAGGAACTTCCATGTGCCTTCTGTTCCTGTGCCTTGGTGGCGTGCTTCCTGTTTACAAGATAATGACTGTGTGCTGGACTGAGAGTATTTCAAGTCCAGGTACTTCAGGCCACTGAGTTTATTGGCTCATGGAGTTACTACTGTGTAAACAGGAAACTCCATATGTGTATTACTCAAAAAAATCTTCTTAATTAGTAATTTAATAAGATGGAGGAGACAGGGAAAGAAAAGGGAAATTTAAGTTCTTGGAAGCAAGAAGTTTTTCCCCCGTCTCTCAAAAGATACAGGTTTGGCTGCTTCTTCCCATCCTTGTTCCTGTTTGGGTTCATTGCCCATTTTCTTTCCTTCCAGCTTCTTCCTCCTCTCACTACTCCCCTCAGGTAACATGATCCTCATGCTGATAGTGTTCAGGGAGGTATTTATCTATTTGCACTGAGTTTCAAGAAGGGTGAGATTTTTCTGAATAAATAAATATATTAAACCTGAAAAATGCTTTTGGAAGTGCTTGTTGTGAGAAAGACTGACTGACCCTAAAGTGTTGAGTAGTCACTTTGGTGACAAACACGTTAGGACAAAGCTGAATTTGTTGAATGGTCCTATTGGTTCTGGTTTTGTGGAGAGAACTGAAGAATCTGCATTTTGTAATCATCACTGCAATTTTCCTTTGCCAAAGTGCTCCTGTTTTAAAGAGTAGACTATTTTTCTATCACTCATCTTTTCAAATCCTCTAAAGAGTAAAGTTAGATGGTGTAGCTGAGGTGGTCAGTGTATTTCTGCTGCTGGTTGTGGTAACTATCTCCTGCCTATTTACTGTCTTGCCTGTCCCTTGCTTTCAATTGTGCTGCTCCCAGTTTTCACGATCATCACTGACCTGATTTAAATTGCTAATGTGAAAGAAAACAGTTTCATTTTTCTTCTCTGCATAGCTTTCTGGAATGTAAGTTGAAATGGCTTTTCAAGAGGTAGGATGAACACAGAGAAAATGCTACTGTCTCCTTTTGGCAGCAGTGAATACTGTCCAGCTGGAACTCAGTACATCTTTGTGTGTTTTCTAGCTCAGTCCCCTGCTGAATCAGGAGGTGCATCTTGCATTGATGTGTGTGTTGATCCCAGACCAGTGTGAACTATTTTGTTTTCTTTATTGCAGGAAGGTGGTCTACAGCAGTTATGGCTGGAGGAAAAGACATACAGGTTCCACTTCTAGATCACTGGCATGAAAGTGCTAGACCTTGTCTGGAGATGGTAGGCTTTGTTCTGGGTGGTATTTTGAGCAGTAAATTGATGCTCCCTGTGTTGCGTTTGCTTTCCTGCAAAACAAGAGGGGTGCAAGATGGCAATTAAGCTCATCCCTGAGCTGTATGTCTCAGATCTTCTCTGACTTTTTCATTTCACAGAATCACAAGGTTGGAAAGGACTCACTGAGTCTACCATTCCTATCAATCACTAAATCGTGCCCCTCAGCACCTCATCCACCCATCCTTTAAACACCTCCAGGGAAGGTGACTCAACCACCTCCCTGGGCAGCCTGTTCCAGTGCCCAATGACCCTTTCTGTGAATTTTTTCCTGATGTCAAGCCTGAACCTTCCTTGGCAGAGCTGGCCTGAGTTCAGCCATGCAGTTAAGGAACTATGAAAGCTACTGCCTGAGCCTTACAGAAGACACAAGATGATAAGCAGATATTTGAAGTTAAGCATGGCTTTATGCTCCTTACTGAACCGTATTACAGTTGGCTCCGTATACTAGGAGCTCAACTTATATGCTACGTTGCACTGAAGGGATGAGGAATGTATTTGGTATTCTCTAGTCATTCTCCTTTGTCAGCTGTGATTTATAGTTGCTGAAAAGTACAGCTCTCTTCTTGGTTGTCAACTCATTGGAAGTGTATGAACAATTATTGTGTGGTACAAACTGTCTAGCCCAATTAGACAGGGGTTTAAAGAACAGGCTTGACAAGACTAGGAGTCTACCTGTTACTATGATAGACCCTATCATTAGCTAGATAGCCCTACCTTAACTTATCCTGAAATAGATGGACAGCACTCTGATGAGAACCAAGGAATTCTTTTGGTCACAAAAATAGTGTCCAATGCTCTGCCCACAGTAAGTATCCACACTCATCGGCAGCAGTGTAGTTTAAAGCTGTACGTGATGGATAAATAGCTTTCAATAACGTCATGGAGAGAACATGTCAAGTTTCCATGTCTCAAGCCAGTGTGCTTTTCCTCCATTCTGTCCTCTCTGAAGAAGAAATGCAGCAGGCTTTTGTTTCTGATAGTACAGACTTTCAAAAAATAATGGCAAGAGAGGCAGCACCATATGCTGCTCAGGTATCAGACTGTAAAGGTCACCTTTTCCAGCTCTCGCTCTTGCAGCCAAGTACAGTGAGGTCTTCAGAATGCTGACACTTCTGAACATCTTCTGCATAGTTTCTGAGTGCAGGGAACAGTTCATGGTAGGAGGTGTGATTAAAGACTGAATACAATCATTGGGATAGCATTGCAGAGAAAGAAGGATGCTTGTGTTTGAGTTTGTAGGGGGGTGTTCTTTTAACAGGTAGTTCTTTGGGAAGCCTAATCAAATCAGACCCCAGTTACTTGTCTATCTTTATTGGGGTTTCTGGTATCTAAGGAGTGACACTTTTTCTCAGTGGGAGCAGTAACCTCTTTTCTACCTGACTTACCACCCAACACACTTCAAATTCTTAAAATTTTAGAGGCTACTGAGCTTGTTGACAGGCCCTTACTGCCTTATTGGGTTTTCTTTAATAAATCAGGTTCAAAGTAGCAGCTGCTCAGAGGTTTAGACACTTAGAAACAATATCTGAGGGGAACTGAAGGGCAGGAGACAGCTAAGAAAAAAATGCAATTCATCTCATAATTGTAGAAATGTTTATTTAGCACGCATGCTTTTTTTTTTCTGGGAGGGGAGGGGAGTAGAGGTTATGTATGTATCCATCCTTGACCCTAAAAATGTAAAACCCAGCAGAATGGGACTAAATGTTATTGATTTCATGCAAACAGCCATTAGAAATTACATAAGGAGTTACTGTCTCATTCTGCACATATAAGCATGTAGGTAATGGTCAAGTTGAGATGTATATGCATGTTTTACTGTGGCAGGAAATTCCTTTGCTACCAATATTGTTCCCTCTGTGCATCTCCAGTTTTTATGGTTAGACTCTCAGCTGTGAATAAATATCTTGGATCAAATTACAAAGGCTGTGTTTATTTAGAAAATGGCTTACTGTATTTGCTTGTAGATGGCTGCACTGTGCATCACTATCAGTAGATAAGGTGGTGATAGCCATTTATGTTTATGGTGTCTTTTGCTTCTGTGATGGATATAGTTTTTCCTATAATTTGTTCTCATGATAGCCAGGTTGCCCTGTTCTTAACCTCTCATTCCAGCACCAAAGGAGCTATTAAGGCTGTGACTCCATGTGTTGTCATTACAGTGCAGGTTTTGGCTTGTCTCTTGCTTCTGTACTCTCCTTGTCTTCCAGGTGAATCACCACTGTTATCTGGTATCACACCTTATTTTTAAACCACAATGCTTTTCTGTTTCTAGGGCTGCTGGAAAACTTGTGCTTCATTGGATTGGAGTTTCAATTATTTTCAGTTTTGTTTTGTTTTCTGGGTGAATTTGCTTTTTTTTATCAAAGGATTATATGTATTGCCCTCATCATGTGCTTAGAATCATGAGTCAGATAGCAGAACTATGAGGTTTTGTAGTTAACCAGTAGAGCTATAATAGAAGCTGGAGCTGTACGGATATTGGTGGGTCTTTTGATTCCTCCTCCATCACAGGCATGATCAACTACAGTTTATGTACTTCTAACTGTTTATTTGCAGAAGCTTTAGACTGTCTGTAACTGAAGCTTAGAAGAACAGGTTGGACAATTATTAAGTGCTCAGATACCATAAGGGTGGGTGTTGTATTGCCACTGAGTTTTAAAAGTAGGATTCATACTTTAGTGCTTTGCCTCATGATAAATGTTAAAGGAATAAAACTAAATTACCCAGAAGTATCTTGTCCACAGTGGGAAGAGGTGGAATGGTGGAAGGAAAGTATTGGGTTGAATCAGTGATCAGAGTCAGTGTTGACAGAGCTGCATGTTTTTGAAGCCTTAATCTCATATAGTAAGTTTCAATATGGCACCAAAAATGTTGAAGCTCAAAGAAATTGTTCATCCTTCTTGGGGAATGATCCATTAACTGGATTCAAGAAATGTCTCTTAATTGAGAGAGCACTTCTCAGCTTGTGTGTACATCCTCCTGGAATAATTTAAACTAACAATATTTCAAATTATATCCTGAAGGGCTTCCACAACTTTGGAAACTTTAAATTTGCCCCCATTATGCACATACATCCTCCACCTCCCTCCAAATCACCCACCATTGTAAAGCAGAGTACAATGAGGATGACCCCCTCTCCTTGTACGGTGTGGTACAGTACTTTGGCTGAATAATGTATATGAGCTAACCCTTAATGACTGAATCCTGCTGCTGAGAGCTGTGGTGCCAGTTGTGTGGCAGGGCTTCCTGTGGGGTTTGATAAGCCTTTCTGAAAAGCATTGATTTTCAGGGATGCTGTACATGTGCCAGAGGGAGCAGGAGGGGCTTTAGGCAACACCTGTGCCTTCGTAGGCTTTGTCCCAGAGAGGAGTTATTGTGAGAGCAGGTGATAAAATGGAATAGAAGAGATTTAATATGTAGACAGTGGTGGTTCACTCTAGAAAAAGACTAAACATTTGACTTGTATCAGATGTTCTCTGGGAGCATCTACTCCTCAACCTTTTTCATACAGCTCTGTGCTAACGTGTAGGAAATAGTGCTTATCCTTTCCTTCTCAACTTTGGCCCTCTTTCTGTTGGTTGTTGGACCAATGTGCTTCTGCAGCTATTGCAGCTGTACTGTGAACTGCCACTTGTTCTGTATTCTTTCTGCTCTTCCTCCACCACCTGGCTTTCTATGCAAGGCATTGATAAGTTCTGCTGCAGAGCAAGGCAACTAAGTACACCTCACCTCCTCTGACCTAGGTGCAGAAATTCTTGCATGTTGAGATTTTTTTCAGGCTCAGCTTGCTGAGCAATTCTTCAGATGAGTCATAATACATAGGTCTAATTTAGTCAACAGAGGGGTTTTTTTGAGTTTGTCAGCAACATTGGGTCACAAGCTCCACTTATCTGCTTGTTTCTGATATAGGATTTAATATTTCATTTTTAGGACATTTTTGCAGATCTTGGATGCTTGAGGCATGGACTGTGGGATCCAAATGAGCATATTCCTGGATTTTGGTATGTGGAGGTTTGGCTTTTTTTTCAGAAGTACCTTGCATTTTTCTGAAAACAGTCAACACAAGCCTGAGGATCTTCTGTTTCGCATCTCGTAAAGTAAAAGCATATGCAGAAATAGGTAGTGTCACTGCACTCATTTTATCTGCTTTATCCTTGACCTGGTATTTTAGAAACCATTCAGTTAGCTGGCTTCTGATATAATGGAAAAGCTACATGCTCTTGTCTTCTCTGCTGTTGAAATCACTAGTTGTTACAATAAATATTCAGTTTTCAATGTTATGTGTTGTGGAATGTCCTTTTGATCAATTTGGGTCAATCGTCCATCTGTGACCCCTCGCAATCGTTTGCATACCTTTAGCCTACTTGCTGGCAGAGAGCGGAAGAGTAGATTGAGAAACAGAAGGCCTCGTTGCTGTGGGAGCACTGTTCAGCAATAACTAAAATATTAGTATATTATCAACACTGTTGGTCACAAATCCACCAAAGGTGCTGTTGTGAAGAAAATTAACTCATAGAATGTCCTGAGCTGGAGGGAACTCACAAGGATCATTGAGCCCAACTCCCGTCCCTGCAAGGGACAACTTTGAAAATCATACCATGTGTCTGAGGGTGTTGTCCAAATGCTTCTTGAACAATGTTGGGCTTGTTGCCATGACTGTTTTTTTTGGGGGAGCCTGTTTCAGTGCTCCACCACCGTCTGGGTGAAGAATCTTTTCCTAATATCTAACCTAAGCCTCCCCAGCATATCTTCCTGCCATTCTCTCAAGTCCTATCATTGGTCACCACAGAGAATATATCAGCGCCTGCTCCTTCTCCTCCCCTTGTGAGGAAACTGTAGACCACAATGAGAACTCCCCTCAGTCTTCTCCAAGCTGAACAGATGAATTGACTTCAGCAGCTCCTCTTATGGCTTCCCCCCTAAAACCTTCACCAACTTTGTGGCCCTCTTCTGGACACTCTCCAGTAGCTTGATATCCTTTTTATACTGTGGCATCAAAACTGCCCATAGTGCAGATGGTTGATTAAGGTCACCATGCTGGGAGCCTGGACAAAGTTTATTCACTGTGATAAAAAAGGCTTTAGAAACAAGGGGAAAAGAGAGACAGAGCAGAGTGCTTAAGGCAAGGCTGCACCAGTGTGGAGTAGAGTGGGGCAATCACCTCCCCAGACTGTCTAGCAGTGCTGTGCTTGATGCACCCCAGGGCAAGTTTGGCCCTATTGGCTGCCAGGGCTCACTGTTGGCTCACGTTCATCTTGCCATTGACCAGAACCCATAGATCTCTTTCTTCAGGGTGGCTCTCCAGCCTCTCACTCCCCTTTCTGTACATACATCCATGGTTGCTGTGTCCCAGGTGCAAAATCTGGCACTTGCCCTTGTTAAATTTCATGCAGTTGGTGATTGCCCAGCTCTCCATTTTGTCCATGTCCCTCTCTGCCCTCAAGACTGTCAACAGCTCCCCCTAGTTTTGTGTTATTTGCAAACTTAGTTATTAATGAAGACATTAAAGAGTACTGGCCCTAAGGTGGATCCTTGTGGAATTCCACTAGTGACTGGTTGCCAGCCTGATGTGACCCCATTCACTATGACCCTTTGAGCCCTACACACTAGCTAATTGCTCACCCGTTGTGTTATGTGTTTAACCAGCTGTATGCTGACATTTTGTTTAAGAGGATACTGTGAAGGAATTCCATCTCAATCAAACCAAGCATACTCTTTCGTGACAGAAGCCTCTGCAATGAAAAAAACCTGTTTTAATCGCCTCCTGATTTATTTTATAGCCAACTAACTGCTACTTTTGAAGTCCTCTTTAAATTCGTACCATGTAACAACATGTTAGTTCTTCCTCAGAGTACTGTAGTAGGAATAATAATTAAGTGTATATGATAGCTCAATTATCTTAATTATGGTTTCCTGGGATATTAAAGTTGCTTTAAATGTGGATACATTTGATAAAAACTTGATAATCCAAAGAACAGCAAAAGTAACTTTACTTTGGGAATAAAAAAAAGCAGAGTGTTTTTTTTTTGCTCAAGGTCATTCTGATAATGCTAGATTGCTTCAGTTTTAAGGTTTCTGTAATTTTTCTTAAAAACAAAGTCAACAAGAATTTTGTTTTTTTCAGCTGTTCTGTAGGACAAAAACATTCTAAAAATTTTGATATTTGAGCTACTCATTTTAACCTATTCATTTCCACTAATTCTGCTTGTGATGCCTATAATCTTTAGATGTGGCTGCAGGATGTTTTGCTCAATTTAAGTAGCTGTACTCCTAGTCTCTAAGTGGGACAAGGAGGCTGTGACACTTGGAACAGACTTTCCTAGATTTTGGAAATTTCTTGGTTCTCAGCTGTGTTTTTACTGCGCGAGAGCCTGTGGGGCCCTGTTTTGTGGCTCAGCCATCTTACAATGCTTATGGGATTGTTTGAGAGAGGTATGGGTTTCAGTTCCTGCGTTACTAAGCAGACCACATCACATCCAGGTAGTTCAATTTGGTCAGTGAGTTAAAAACTCTTATATTAAAGTAGATAGATTGTGTACACAAATACAGGCAGCAGCAAGGCAACATGGACAACACAAAGTCTGGTTTTCCAAAAAGAAAGAGAGGAACAGTATAAAGGCATGAAGCCTAATTATTAGGATGTAATCTCTGCTTGATTGTTAAGTGGCAAAAGGCATGCTAGAGCCCTGGGAGCCTGTCACTCATGGGGAGTCGCTACAGAGTTTGGGAGAAGGTACCCAGGCCTTTTGTGATGGAAAGAGCAACTTTCTGGGAGGAGGGTTTGCTGCAATCCAGAAACCCACTAGAGTGAGCAGAATTAAATCTGCAAAAGGCTGGGAGACTTTTAGAAGAGATCTGTCTATAAATCTTTTTCTCTGTAGTGTTTTGCACAGGCACTTTGCTTTTCCTGCCTTAAAAGGTAAGTTAGGTTTTAGTAAAACTTTTTTTTTTGAGAAGAAAACATCTCTTACATTTCTGCAGAACTTGCAACTTAAGAGCTGTCTAGACAGATGTAGCTAGGGAGGCAATCTCACCAGGTGAGACCTGTTACAGATGGCAGCAGACAGCATGCAGGCAATAGGTTCTCAAGAAGCCAGCACCTATGCACCCCTATTAGCAAGGAATACTGCATTGTGATAGTTTTCCCTTCTGCTGTTTTACAGAAGAGTAAAATGGCTTTCTTCTGAATTAGAAGCCATACACTGTTAGTGGATTAACAGATTGTAGGGGTTTTTGCTTAATTCTTGGAGGTTTTAGCTGTTAAATAACGCCTCCATGCCTGTCCTAGCTCCTGCTGTCTGTCCAGATGGCTAACACTGCCCACGGGGCCAAGGTCAGCATTTTTTCTGCCTTCTCAAAACACTAGCTGTGTGCAGTGAGACTGAGGAAGTTGGGTCTATATGGATATTTATCTGACTGTTTTTTGGTCAGTGGTGTTGGTTGTGCCATTTATCACTTTGCTTATGAGGTTTCCTGGTGACTAGAAGATCTGAGATCAAACTCCAGCCTTTCTCTCAGCAGGGGTGTAAGTATCATCTCCCTTTTATTAACATGCAGTGGCATCAAACTGCTGAGAGTAAATACAGAAGTGCCATCAGAGAAGACATTTTCGCATAGGAAACCAGGCTGTGGTATTTTTTTCTTTGCATACCAAATAGGATGTCTATGATACCAGTCTGGTACAGATCCAAAACCGGATCTTCTACTTCACTTGTAGTTCAAAATTAAAACAAGAATACTAAAAGTGGATACAGTTTGGTGATCAGGTCATTTCAGCAGTAATGAATGCTGTGGTAGATACTATAAGGACAAGCTGGTTGCTTGTTCTTTCTTCTCCTCTACAGCTTTATAATGCAGTTATCTAAATGCAAGCTGGGTAGACCAGAAGTATTGTACCTTACGGTGATCCAGGTTTAACTAATGTGGTAGCTTGCTTTTAGTGGCTGGTGCCTGTTGTGCAGGAGGTTATATCCTTGGGAGATCCTTGATTTTATGACCCATTTCCTGATTGCTTTGCAACATGCTAAATGAGGACTTCTGCAGTGTTACTACAGCTGGAGACAAATTCCCTCCCATTACAAGTAAGAGTGATATCAGCCCAGAAGCAGTTTGTTATTTAAACTCGGATAATCAACTGCTTTATGTTTTTCATAAGTATTGCAAAGCTGTTTGTCACATTCATATCCTGCAACAAGGCAGTAATTGTAAACCGTAAAAACCCATTGTAAACTCATTAATTTTAATTCAACTAAATGCCTGTTGCATTTACTTTGTCTGATAATTTCCAGGTGCTGGAACTTAAAGCTGGTCTGTAGATGTCGCTGACTATTACGTGGAGATGAAGCAGCATTTTAGATAAAGGCACTTTACAATTTCTTGTTGTAAGTGCGTATATTCAATTGCTTGTTTTCCAGTTTTGGATGTGATTTATTTCCATGTCTGCTCTTAATAACGGTAATATGCTTAAGGTAAACTCAGTCTAAACAGTTCAGCCACTTAAAGCCAGAGAGAGTAATTCTGTCACACTGTAGGTCTGTAATCACCCTCTAGAAAAATTAAAGGACATAAAAGAGCAGGCAAGCTCTTTTTCCCTTTTCCACGTGGAATTCATACTGGCTTGGTTCATTTTGGGGCGTAAGAGTTAAAAATTAGAATGATAGTAATAATCCTTTGGTCATTACTCGTTCTTCTAAATAAAGCTAGGAATGAGATTGTTAGGCTGGGTACAGAGTTCACTGGTTTTTCCATGCTGAACTTATTATGAGACTGACATCCACATGGGAATTCCAGCCCTGTTGCAAACAAGGCAAGTCTGTGGCTGTACCTGGTGAAGCAGCCTCTTCAGTGGTCTGGGGAAAGGTCAGATGCTGTGCAGTCTTCTCTAGATCAGCACAGTTTCTGACCTAGAAGAGTTAATGTGGATTTTTGTCAACTCTTCTCCAGTGTGATACCTCTGTCTGTGTCTCATGTTATCTTGAGGAAGAATATCTGAAAGGAGGTGCTTCCTTTTTGTCTTGAGGAAAGCTGAAGCTTGTTCTGACTACAGGTGCTTAGAAATTTTGGCAGAGATATCAGAAAATACAGACTGATAAAAACTAGCACACTGAACAGTCCCCTGCTGGTTTGGAGACATCTGGTTGCTTGCCACATTGCTAGTTAGACTGCTGAGGTTTTCAGGTGTCTGGTTTTTCATCTAATTCTGTCTTGAAGTTTAGCTAAATCTGACAGAAATTTTGATGCCTGTCCCACTTCTGCTGTTGTGTTTATTGCCATGTGCTGATGGTCTCTGATTTGCCAGCTATCTTATATGTGCAGACAAAACATCTTGAGAACCAGTTTAAGTTTTAATATAGTAACTTTCCCTCCTAGCTGCCCTCCCAAGTCTCAGTCATCAGGAAGGAAAGCTTCTGTTCTCCCCTTTCTTTGAAGGAGTTCTCTTACAAAGTTTGGATGACTGTTCCCTGACCTTAACAAGTGGTAATGGAAGAATAAATAAAATCAAATTCTATTCTGCTGAGACTTACTTTGGGGAGAACATAGGATATAATCTATTTCTAAAGAGAGGTTCCAGGGTATGAACTTACCCATGCTGACATGGAGAAATTTCTTCATTTTTTGTTCTGAATGCATCTTCTGTCAATTCTTATTTAATAGTCTGGTATTCTGTTGATCCTATGAATTTCCTGCTCTGACATAATGGAAGATTTATTGGTTCAGCTTATGTCTTGACCACACTGTTCTTTGAATCTTTACCTGAGCCTTTGTTATGTTGTGTGGCATTTTACAAACCAGAGGTTTTTATTGTTATTTCCATTTGGACACATCTCCAAGTTCTTGAAAGGCGTCTTCTTAGCAGACTCCCTTCCTCTGCTCTGTCTCTTTTTTCCTTTATTTCTAAAGCCTCTCTTGTCACAAGTGGATAAACTTTGTCCAGTCTTCCAGCAGGGTGACCTTAATCAACTATCATATTTCTTACAAATGTTTAACCCATTTGGTTTTTGAGACCTGCTGGGAGAGACTACTAGGTCCCAAATACCCAACACTGCTGCTCCATGATGAGATCAGCTGTGTGGCGGACATTGTGCAGGTAGCATTGAATTAATTAAACTGTTCTGGAACATGTCTGACATAGTAAGCTGAGTAGAGGCTGACCAAGCTGCCTAAGAGGCTGAGGGAATAAACTAAACATTTAACCTGCAGTGGTGCCTCTCTTCTTGTTTGGGTTGAGCATGTTTTCAGGTGGTTTGATTTAGGTACCAGTAGCTACCTAGAGAAAGTACAGTCCCCACAAGGGTACTTGCTCCATCTTCACAGTCACTGTTTGGAAAAGTCTTCATAGGGGTTGGAGGGGTTTGCCTCCAGCACTGTTTTTTGTTGTTTCTTTCATGTTTCCTTCTTTGTCAGGAAGAATCCAAGGCTGATTTTAGCATTCAGCCAGTTTTGCAGCATCCTTGCTGTGGAAAACTACTGCAGAAGATGGCCATGGACAATGTTGGTTGCTTCATAAGGATGTGGGAGGAATGACGGGTGGCAGCCCATGTACTAGAGTCAACAGTGACTCTTGGAGGAAACAGGAAGAACATGGGTGGTGTGGCACCACAGAATTTGAGCAAGGAAACTGCCTTATGTCTAGTATGTTGGGAAGGAAAAAGTTAATACATTCATTTAGGTGCAGTTGAGACCAACAGTAAGTCTGAACTGGTTTTTTGCTTCTCTGAAAGCATCTCTACTTATGCGTAGGATGGTCAGACCAAGGAAAAAGAACAATTTTTTGTACTGTAAGCTGGCACCAATAAGTGTGATTGTAGCAAATGTAGCCCTTCTTAATCCTTTGCAGAGCTGTTGTGGGGGTTCAGGGTTTAAATATCCAGCTAGAGTGGCCAAGGACAGGTAAGCACAGGTAGAAGCTGTAAAGAACAAGCAAACTTGCCAGTGTTCCCATGCTGGGTCTTATCATTCCTGGTGCCTGTTGTGCACTGGGGAGAGGCTGCTCATTAAACAAATGGGATACTGCAGGGTAAAGGAGGGAATGCAGGTATTGCATTTGGTTTTGCTGGGTTTCCTGTTCTTTCTCCCCTCCTGCAGTGCTGGTAAGTAGGTGGCTAATGCTTGGCACAAGCTCAGTGGTGACAGACCTGGGTAATGTTTGTAAATTGTTGCAAGAAGGAGCTCAGAGTTAAAACTGTCCCTGCTAAATTGTGGGAGTTGTGGACAGAGATACTGGTGCACAGTATTGGAGCACTAAGTAGATTTACCCCAGGAAATGCAAATGAGAGGGATGCTCTAAAAACCTTAGTTTATTGATAGGTTGTAACAACTGAATATTAGTTGCCTACCTGTCAAGATAATTCTGTAAACTCGAAACAGATTGGCTCCCTGTTCCCAGTGTTCAACATGGATACACAAGGGGTCCTGGGAAGAGACTGGCAGTCAGAGCCACTTCCAGTCAGAGACCAATTCAGGTGTCAAGGTTATATACTCCAGAAACAATAAGCCCTGATGTTTTCCCAGATGGACCCAAGTGGCTTTCTTCTTCATGACAGATTGGCTTTCTGGAAAGAGAATGAAGAACTGAAAAGAAATAAAATACCCTTTGTTGCTAAATACAATTACATGTGATATATATTATGCCTTAGTAACATGCTATTGCAAGCAACAAACTGATTTTCCTTTCCATATAGAAGTTGATTAAAGTTTTAGGTGGTTAGCATCTAGGTTCTAGTAAGGCACCTTTCAAAAATAGCATATTTTGATTTTCCATTTCAGCGGGTTTTTCCTCGACCCCTGCCTTGGATGTATGTACAGGCAGCAGCGCTTAGTCTTCTCCACCATGGAGATGCAACTGAATGTAGCTGATAATCAAGCTGTCATTTTAAAACCAGTGATCTACAGAGGGAAGAAGTGTGATTGTCACTAGAAATGTAGCTAAGGGGAAGGTCAAGGAAGTTTGCTGAAGACAAAGGTGAAGACCTTTGCTTGGAGTATAAAACAGTGTGATATATGCTATTCAGTCCTGGATTATGATTAGAACAAAGCAGGCTGCTTGACTTAATGGTAAGGAATGTCTGATAGGGACCTAGTAGATTAAACAGTATAAATGAGTCTTCACTCCTCACACAACTAAGTTTTCCACGTTACTGGCAAACATTACACTTGAGTAGTGTAGCATGAGTCTACATTTCCTCAAACTGATTATATTTAGAATTTTGTCAGGGCTTGGCAGTGTGTGGGAGAATCCTGCCTCTTAGGATTTTATCTTAAATCTTGTGGTTTTGTGGCTAGTGACAGACTGTCTCTTGCTCTTACAACAGCAGCTCCACCTCTTTCCAACATTAATTAGGAGAGGTTACATACAATTTAAATAAACTAGTCCTGGGGCTATTTATGAGGATGACCATAAAGATACAGGATATGGATAACAGGTTTCTTAGGTTCTCTCTCTTTTCTTTTTTTAATGTATTTTCCTTCAGGTTTGGGGAAGGGCTTACTATTGAACAGCTGGTAATGCTGCAAAGGTGCCGCACCCTAGAGTTGCAGGAAGGATTGTTGTTGACACCGGAAGAAAGGGTGATCTTTAGATTGCTTTTGTTTAATATGGTAAGCTCAACTGAGTCATGTTGACTGCATACTTGTTTCTGTCCCATCACAACACAAAGAATGATTATATTAGCTTAACATGTTGTCATAAATCAACTGGAAGTAAGTTCAAGTTACCCTGAATTGGCAGTTGACTAGTTAATATAGTTGAGCAGATAATTGGTATCTAGCTTACATGGTGAGTTGTCTATTAGCCATCTCTCCTTAGCCCCAACTCCTTACAGGACCACCTCACAACACTTGTCCCTTGCTGTCTTAGCTACCCACTGAAGATGAGCACCTTTGAAAGACACGCTTCTGTGTACAAACAGAGCACTGTAAAATGTGTTAGGCATAGAGTTAGCTGTTTCTTACAAAAATCCTTGGAGCTGTTTGTGCAGATAAATAGAAATTTGTATTTACATGCCCACTACAGGCAAAATCTTTTGGTTTTAGTATAAATTTAAGGTTGAGTGACTTTAGCCCCTCCCCACCCCCCATCCCGCTCCGGGTTGTTCTTAATGTAAGGATCCTGGATATTCAAGATATAAACAGCACTATACTACTTGATCATGTCTGGGAATTAGTTTTCCTCTAGAAGTGCTGAACTTTCAGGAAGAATACTTGTGGTGTATTATACCACTAATGTAATTGAGATTCATGTCCCTGCACTGGCGAGAGCAGTATCCCTTTGGATGTGATACAGTTGTCAATGTACTGGCTTTAACACTATCTGAGACACATAGGGGTATCTGAGATAGGGTTTGGCACACAGAACTTGGACAGACCCTCACCCTTTCTGAGCAGCAGTTAGAGCCTGTGCATGATGCAGATGTCAGCACAGGTATTGAGCTACCTCCTGTTAGCTCCTTTTTCTTCAAGAAAGAGGCAGAAGAGCCAGTCCAGCAGCACCTGACTGCTAGCTTAAGGGAAGTGGGAGGGCGTGTGGGGATTTGACACTTACAAGTGTCAGCTACTAGGAGTTTTACCATGAGTGTATCAATGTTTGAAGTATGGCTAATAGCGAAAGAGTTTCTCCCTCCCTCTGTGGCCAGAGATGTTGCAAATTTCAGTTTTGATTATCAAATGCATTAGCACTCATTCTGGTCTTTCTGGTTGCAGAGACAACTTGACTTAAGATATCTTTGAAAGTTGTATTTTTTTTATTAAAGGCTTTAAGTGGAATACTTTCTTTCTCCAAAACCCACATTGTGCTGACTCCTATGGGAATTTCATATATGGCTGGACATCTTGAATATATGTTCTTCAAATCCAGCACAAGATTTAGAGTTTCCAAGCACTTCCCAAGGATTTTGGCCTGGGGAAGTTCTTGAGTAGTAGAGGTAAAACTGTGTTTACAGCGGATGAACACTAGCTCGTGCAAAGTCAACTGCCAAACCCTTGTAGAGTCAGGATCATTGCAAAGTATTTGTTTTGTGAACTATGGCAGTGTGAGTGAGTCTTACTGATTTCCTGAATTAAAAATCTTACAAACTTCTAGACTTTTGCATTCTGCTAGCGCTAACACCTTTGTGACATGAGGTTTGGATCAGGCACAGCTTTTGAGAGAGTACTTTACAGCTGTTCCTGTTGATCAGCTGATTGTGAGTCCATGTGATGGCCTGAGCTAACCTTGCAGGGAAGCTGACTTGTCCTTTGTGCCATCCTACAGAGAAGACAGACTTTTGGAGGAACAGCCTATAGATGAAGAGCGAAAAGTCACCTTTTGTGCATGTTCTCCTTTCTCAAAAAGTACAGTAGTTAGTCTGGCAAAACTCGGAGCACTGACATCTGTGGTCCAGCAATGGAAAACTACTGGGTGAGCTAAGACAGATTTATAAGGAATGATTTCTTCCTGCACTGTGGTTTCAAGCTATCAGTTTTGTGCTGAGGTCCCTGGGAGTGCTGGTTGAAAGCTGGCTGAATTTGAGCCAGCAGTGTGCCCAGGTGGCCAAGAAGGCCAATGGCATTTTGGCTTGTATCAGNCAGGTGGCCAAGAAGGCCAATGGCATTTTGGCTTGTATCAGAAACAGCATGGCCAGCAGATCCAGGGAGGTGTTTGTGCCCCTGTACTCAGCACTGGTGAGGCTGCAACTCAAATCCTGTGTTCAGTTTTGGGCTCCTCACTACAAGGATATTGAGGTGCTGGAGCATATCCAGAGAAGTGCAATGAAGCTGGTGAAGGAACTGGAGAACAATTCTTATGGGAGCAGCTGGGGGAACTGGGATTGTTTAGCCTGGAGAAAAGTAGGCTGAGGGGAGACCTTATTGCTCTGTCTACACTGTCTACACTACCTGAAAGGAGGTCGTAGCAAAGTGATTGTTGATCTCTTCTCCCAAGTGACAGGGGACAGGATGAGAGGGAATGGCCTCAAGTCATGCCAAGGGAGGTTCAGATTGGACTTCAGGAAAAAGTTCTTCACTGGAAGGGTTCTCAGGCACTGGCAAGCTGCCCAGGGAGGTGGTTGAGTCCCCATCCCTGGAGGTGTTTAAAAGATGGGTAGATGAAGTGCTTAGGGATATGATTTAGTAGTGGGCAGGTATGGTTAGACCTGATGATCTCAAAGGTCTTTTCCAACCAAATGATTCTGTGATCATACCTACATTCTTTTTGCCTTCCAAATGTGGTTCTTTCCCTCTCCTTTCTCTGCTCCTTCCACTAAAGTACAAAGAGCTTGGGGAAAAAGGATTAGTCAAGAAGAACCTGACTGCTTAACGAAGACCTATCATCCAGGAGCACCAGTAAGATACTCTCTGTAATCTCCTGAAACTAGCCAAGGAATGTTTTCCCCCTGCCACTGAAACTTTTCTGTTTCAGAATGTGGGTTATGCCATACCAAGACCACTCAAAATGTCATAAAAAAATAATTGCATCAAGTGCAATATCAAAGTATATCTGTTTCCAGGAAAAATGCATGGCTTGCCATTTATTTTGTAGCTATTATTCCACTGGGTGGCTTGGTGTTTACACTGCAGTTGTTTCCAATTCAAGTCAAGTCTCATGATGGAATAACAGCTCAAGTACATGTTGATTGTGTAGCTCCCATCCTCCATGTTTTTTTAAAAATAGACTTTGAGCTCTGTCCTATCTTGTTTCTATGCTCCTCTTGTAAGAATAGCTTTCCATTGCTTTCATTCTCTTGACAATCATCTTCTTGTCTGCTCTAGGTGTAGTTAATTTGTTGCAGTAGAATTGTATGTAATGCCTGGAGGGAGTCTGTGTTGCTGTGCATGTCGTACTATTTCTGGCTCAAAGTAGCTCATCTACAGTACTGACTAGATTTGTGTTTTCCTTTTTGATGGCAGAATCACAATTTTGGCTGCATTTTTTGATCACCTATGGCATGGTCAAATATTTCCCCCTTCTCAGTGTATGATCTTTTTTAGTTTACAAGTGTTTGATCTTGCAGTTCTCCCTATTGCATACTATTAGCTTTGTTACTTGATTTACTTCTGAATTAAATCTTGATTTTTTTCCATATACCTAGGAACCACTTCAGTCTAACTGTACTCTAAAAAAAGCTGTGACAGTTTTCAGACCTGACTTCTTTCTTCCTCTGTCCTCATTTGAAGTAACTATTTTGATAAGACCATGTAGCTAGGTGTATCTATCACCCCTTTAAGATCTTTAGGATGCTATTTTACGAGCACGTGACTGAGGGCTGTGACTCTGGAAAGGAGGTTGGGTTCAGTGTCTCACATTGTTGATACCATCTTTGCTCACTCTCAGTGGAGGACATGGGTGGAGGGCTGGAACAGCAACAGGTCCTTCAGCAGGCCCTTGACTATCCACTCAGTTGAGCTCTGCTCCTCTGTCAGCCTGGAGAAGAGAAGCGAGAGATGACTTTTGTGTGCATTTGGCTTGGAGCCATTGTCCTTGTGTCCCATGCAGATGCTAGAGTACCTTTTCACCAAGGTCTCCAGCCTTGCCTAGTTGGTTTTGAAAATGATCTTGCTGACTTGTCCCTGCACAGGTGCCCATAGGAACTGGCTTATCACTGCCAAAACTTCTCCCCTTGTAGTTGCTGTGTACTGGAGTGTGGTGTCCTGGCTCCCTGAGCACTTGCTGCCTTGCAGTGTGAGTGCAGGGCAGACACGATTTGGAAGAGACAGAGACATCATCCAATGAAGTCAGAGGGCTTCATCTAGTAAGGGAGGTACTAAAGCTGTAATAGACAGACATAGCCTGAGAAGCTCATCTGTCACCAACACTGATTCTATCTCCCCACCCAAATACGTTGTTAGCATGGATCCCCATACCAGCCTGCTCTTTTTTTAGCAATCAAGAACAGGGTCTGATCCACCCAGCCTCAGTGAGCAGGAAGGGTGGAACATCCCAAGAAACCTGCCTGACTTCAGCAAAATGTTCAGCACAAAGATGCTGCTGTGTTGTTATCATAGCCCTGTTGTAGCTAAGCATTCCATATGCATGTGTCCTGTTTTAGTGTAAATATGTGAACTGCTGGCACTAGGGTGGGGACAGTCCTCTTAAAATAAATCTTTAAAATGTGGTGTGAAATTATTGAAGCACTGTGACTCAATATGTGCAGTGGAAGGTTGCTGATTATAGAAAGATTGTCTCCCACCGCTGTGTGCACTACCTATGTACCTGTAGTATTGAGCGTTAAAGGGTACCCTGAGCATGGTCTGTACCTTGCCCTGTTTTCTGTAGGGAATGAAGCTCCAGGCTTACTTGAGAAGCCATCTGTGGTTGTTGTTTGTCTTCATTGCTGGGACACATTGGGTGCCACAAGCAATTTGGATCACTCTGCAAGAATAAGCCCTCCCTGTACTCGAGCTGGGAGGCGCAGGCAGTTGTGTGCAGCCAGGGGTAATACTGTTTTCTTCCTGTTAATGTTGGAGTGCACATCAGCACAGCATGGACAAGAGTGATGAAATGAAGCAGGTCATGAGTGGTGTCCCTCAAAGGCGGTAGCTACTTGCATGGTGTCTTTGCTCTGTACTCCACGAGACTTTTATCTTTGTAGTGTGACTGTGATGTGCCCCTCACTGTGGCAGGAAGATTTCTGGATCAATGAGATGGCAGAGTCATAGAATCATAGAACAACCAGGTTGGAAGAGACCCACCGGATCATCAAGTCCAACTATTCCTACCAAACACAAAACCATGCCCCTCAGGACCTCATCCACTCATGCCTTAAACACCTCCATGGAAGGTGAATCAACCACCTCCCTGGGCAGCCTCTTCCAATGCCCAATGACCCTCTCTGTNAATGAGATCTCCTCTCAGCCTCCTCTTGTCCAGGCTAAACAGCCCCAGCTCTCTCAGCTGTTCCTCATAAGGTCTATTCTCCAGCCCGTTCACCAGCTTTGTCACTCTTCTCTGGACACACTCTAGAGCCTCAACATCCTTCTTGTGGTGAGGGGCCCAGAACTGAACACAGTATTCAAGGGGTGGTCCAATAGGGTTGTATAGAAGAGCTGTTCCTTTTTTGCTGTCCAGCAGTTCAAACGCTGATATTACTTTATTTGTCACTGTAGCCTCAATATTTTCCAACTCCTTTCTGAAGGCTAAAAGTGGGCATGAGAAAAACAGAAATTTCTTCATGTTATTTTCCCTCTCTGCTTAACTGACTTGAGATTCTGGTTACTCATGGCAGCCTCAGCCTTTGTGGACAAATACTTCAAGGTCTGATTTGCAGTATTTTTTATTCTCATCTTGCTGTTTCTCACCACCTTGATTTTGAATCCAGAGCTGTGGTCAAGGTCATGTCCACTACCATTGCCTTGAGTCTCTTTCTTTATGCAGACTAATGGTAACCTAGAAATATTTTGTCCTGTAATGGACACGTTAATTTCATCCTTCACAACAGGAATAAGCTCAGCTTAGTACTGGGTAACCCAGTGGAGATTATTTGACTCAGTTGTAGATCTATGCCTGTATATCAGTTTTTTATTTCATTCATTACAACAGCAGATTATTGGGTTTGGTTATCTGTGTTTCAAGAAGAACTATCTAAGGATGGGTTAAGTACTATGGTGATAGCATGTAATGTAGGCTTGTTTGTGTCTCAGTATCATTTAAGGAACAAAATGAGAGCTGTCATGACAAACATGATGGGAAGGAGTCACGAGCATTGTTAAGCAGTTCTGGTGACACATTAGGATAGCAAGACCTTGTTAATGGCTTAGTGTTTAAGACAATACTTCAGCTTTCTGCAAGTCAGGGCAGTTCTGCACAATGTACATTTCTCAGTTAAAGAAAAGATTGACAAGGCAGCAGGAGGTTCTAACCAGTAAATTGCTTCACAGTAACATAATAAGGGGGAGGGGTTTTTTAGGATTACCCTAAGTGAGAGACAGTAAATGCTGCTTGACTCAGAGCCCTAGGTGAAACTACAAGTTTACTCTTAAGGGCATTGGAATAAAATCAAGATTAACCCCCCACCCCCCAAAGTGAAGCATCACAGGCATAAAAAATTACTTCTGTACCCACTGAATCTGGATCTCTCCCCAATCTCTTTTCCATATGCATGAGTTCAAATAAATTGGTAGTACAGCAATAAAAAAACTACAGCAGAAAGCTTAAGTTTGCTTGTACGATAAGCTCTGCTTTAAGTAATTTCCAGCTTGTATAGAAGCCAGACTGGTTGCTGCCAAACTGAATCCTGGGTGTTCTTGTAGTCTGATCTGATACAGTTCTAGCAGAGCAACCTAATCCTGTGTTTTGTTACTGACAAATCAAAGCAGTGTGCTAATAGGAGGTATTTAGCAAATGCCTTTTCAAAGGCTGAAACAGCACCTTTGTTTGCTTATGGCATTCTTACTCTATCCTTTATGCAAGGAATGAGAATGAAGTCATAGGGTGTTGGGATTATTTGGGTGACACTGAAGGTACTGAAGGTGTTTGTGGACCAGATTGGATGATGAGCTTTTTGTGGGGAAACTCCACTCTGTGCGTGCAATGTGGAAACTTCAGTTACGTGAACCTGCTCTGCGAGTCAGATACATGTCTACCCCTTTGTGGATTTATTTCTTTCTCTTTAATAGCAGAATCTGGGTTAACTAAGTGATATAAATGCCTTACTGCTGTAGGGTGTCTCTGCTCAGACACCATAAAAAAATAGTTCAGCTTTATGTTAAATTTCTTCCAGCTTCATTTCCTGCAGTTATTGTGCCTGAGCGTTATTTTGATTGTTATATTCAGGGAGACCTGACTTTAGCAAGATAATCCATTTTGACCACCCTGGGTTGGCCAAGTGTTAGGCTCCAAAGTTGGTCTGAAGGCTTCAAGTTCCAAGCATATTATGACTTGAATTAAGCAGACTATTAATAAAATAAATTTGACAGCAAATCCTCTCAGCTGCAGTAGTGCAACCAAGAAAAAAAGGCAAAAAGTGGATGAAGATCATTGTACATTGAAAGTTTCTCATTTCCTGAAGTTTCATGATGAAAGATGCTCCTTCAATAAGATAAGAAAGGAAAGCAAAGATTTAGTAGCTGGTTTTTGTGTGGGGTTTATTAAGGATGTTGTTGGCTTACAGAAAAATGACTTGATTTTGTTTTTCAGGAGCTTTATTTTAACTACTAGATGAGGATTTGGAGCTAGTTCCCCAGAGAAGCACAGACAGGTCTGTACTGCATCTGCCATGCAAAGGCATTGTGCTGTTGTTGTCCTCACTGAGCTCTGGTCTGTGTGCAAGGCTATGGGCACTCTGTGTTCTGGGTTGCTGTTCTCTGTTTAGTGAAACATCTCTAAGTAGAGTTTATCCCAGCAAATTCCACACCTTTAAGTTTCCTGCTCTGAAAGATTTGGTTTAATGCATCGTGGTCTGGAACCTTGATTTTGAATCCTTTGTTAGGAAATTTTGAGTTTACTTGAATAGGCAGAGTTTCTCTTCAGAAATTAAGTTCCAAAAAGCCAGTGGCAAATTTTAGTCCTGTGCAAGACATGAGGTTCTGTTGCTTTTGTGACACCCCTTTAGGCTCTCTCAAATCAGTAGAACACCAGTTAGCTTCCCTGGGGAACCACATCCCCTTTCTGGATAGTTAGGGCTATCTGTACCCAGGATTGCATGCTGCTGCATAACGCAAGCTTCCTCTGTAACCTGAGCTGAATGCACTGTTGAGTGCTGAGAAACATTGTGCCTGTAGTTTCTTGGCAGTTGGACTAGGTGATATTTGTAGGGCCCTTCCAACTGGACTGATCTGATGAGAGGGCTGCCATGGTTTCTTAACTCAACTCTCTAAGAACAAAGACACCAATACATCCTTCCTGTGGCTGCTGACCTAGCTAGATAGGTGAAACCACATTTTTCTCAGGAGATAAGCGGGCAAAACAAGCAGGCAGTTGTGCTACGATGGCATTAATAATACCTCCTTATTATTATTATGAAGGAATACCTGGTAGCTAAATGAACTAGAGACTTATGGACTAATCAATGGAGGACACTTAGGGAAGATGAGAAAATAACAATCAGGTTATGGTGCTTCCTGAGAGTGTTTTTTAAGCTTCCGATGACTTGAGTCAGGACATTATGGATCACAAAGGTGAAATAATCGTATTTAGGTTCTCTATGTGGAATTTTCTTCTAGAAAAATGATTATTCCCTTTAAATGTTGAATATATTTCACATTTTACATTGCAGCCAGGAGTCACATACCCTACCTGTATGTTATATGATATATATATCAGTGTGCTGCTTCTTTCAGAACCTCTTACGGTTCCTGTGCATTGGCTTTGAGTTGGGTGAATGGACCAGAATTTAATGCAGTATTCAGGGTACAAGCATAATGTGGATTAATGTTGTGCTGTAAGTTTGTTCCCTTTGAGCTTTTCGGTTTCTTTACAAATAATTTATAGCATTCCTCTTTTTTTTTTTTTCTTTTTTGACAATTCCCAAGTTGATATTAAACTGACAGTTAGGTAAGGTTAGTGCTGTTCTTTTCTGAATGTGTGTCCCTTTATATTTTTTCATTCTGAAGTTTGTCTGCTGTCTTATTACATAATATCTCAATATTATGAGATGTTCCTGCAGCATGTTGTAGTTTTCCTCTTTACTGTCATGGTGGGCAGTTATCACTGGATGATTGATATCAAAATATTTCCTTTTTTTCAGACCAACTGTGAGTGTAGCAGATATTTCTGTGAGACAGTAACATGGCTTCACAAAAAGGATTATCATTTATTTCTTGTGTTTCCTCTCTTAAGTGTGTTTTCCATCTCAAGCCTTCCTATCCCATGGCAACCCTGATGTTTCAAGAGGCTTTTGTGAAAGAGATTATTTAAATTCTTTTGAAAATCCAAGGCAACATTATCAATCAGATCTGCCTCATGCACCAGCTATTGGCCTGCTCAGGATCTGAGGCAGGTTTGCAAGGCAGCACTTTGCTTTACGCTCTGATAGTTTGCCCCATACAGTGTATTTATAAAAACAATAGTTCCTTGGGATTTATATGTTCTGTTGCCTTCTTACCTTTATGCCTGCTGTGTCCATGCTTGTTTAAGGTAATCATTCTGGGTCTCTGCCATCATTGTTGTCTTAGAGAATTTGTTGAAACATTTAAAGCATTGTTTTGGTTTTCTATCACTGTGTCCTGTTCATATCAGACGTTTAATTTTACTACTTTTGTTCGCTATTTGGCTTTTGTCAACTTTTATCCTATCCTTTACTTGAGGCCGCAATATCTACCATAGGATTCAGAACACTGTGTCCTGTGCACCAGTCTACTTTCTCTTACTTGTCAATTTGAAATTTCTATAGGATCTTCTTGATGTGAAATGCAAATACTGTTTCCATCTCAATCAGACTTTGCTTGGCTTAATCTACTCAAGAAACTTCCCCAGTCACAGAGGAATCTGAGCCTCTTTTCCTTACTCCATTGCTTTAGTTGTGCATTGAGACTTTGTACCATGCTATTAGCTCAGGAGTTGCGACTGACATCGTAACACTAGCTATGTTATGATGGGTGTCCTGGTCTTTGGCATCCTACACTGCCTCCAGTGTACCCAGGTGGACCACAACCCCTGCCTCCTTCCCAGTGTTTCCCAAGTTGTCCAGGCTTTTTTTGAAGTTTGTCAGTGTAATTCCAGCGGGCATAGAAGTACACTGTCTCTGGAATCAGGAGCCAACCTGTTAGGTACCCAGTAACTAAACCACTGATAGCTATTTCCTGTCCCTTTTTCTCAAATGGGGTTTTTGCCTTAGGAAAGTATTATCAGTATAAGAAAATACACAGACACCTTGTGTAGAGGGGACATTGACCAGGATTATTACATCCTTAACCAGTTTGACACCTTCCTGCCATGGAACAAGAGCTGGAAGAGCTTTTTAGTGCCCTAAAAAGCCTCCTCAGTTTGACCCCTTTCCTTAGGCAGCCATTAGGGTTTTTTGTCTGCAGGTGAGACTCTTCAGAGATTGCCAGGAAGTCTGTGTAATGTGTTCTTCTACCTATGCCACAATCAAATCACAATAAAGAGCTCTTATCTCTAAGGATCATGGACTGCCTGCGATGAATTTGCCTTTGCACTACCTACACGTAGGTCAGGTAATCATACAACACTTGATACACTACCTGTGGAAATTGTCACCCTCTAGCTAAGCTTCTGACTGCATTTCTCTTACACATCTGTACTGACTCAGTAGAAGTGTTCCTATATAGGATGGCAATGCATCTTCCAGTTTAAGCATTGAGAAGCGTTTATATTATGTTCATCATAAACAACTGTGTTCTTTGTGTTTCATAACAAATTATGCTGAGATATTGACTGAGCCAAATTATAAGAAGCTAAGGCTTATCTTTAGCCTATGTTTCATTCAACAGAAGCTGGCCTCCTAGCAAGGCAATCTTCCTGTTACTTGGCTATGGACTTGATATAAGGTGGAAGGAATTGCTCCAGCCATGAAAGATATATTTGCATCAGTGTGTTACTAAGATGATGATCCCTGAGCTGTTGAGGTGCTGAGGGGCATGGTTTACTCTTTGATAGGAACAGTTGGACTCGATGATCCGGTGGGTCTCTTCCAACCTGGTTGTTCTATGATTCTATGAGATGAAGGTAATTAAGGTGGAAGAAAAAGAGTCCTTAGATGTAAGAAATCTTATTGCGGTAAAGCAAAGAAAATACGTGCCACATGTATGTTGTGATCTTTTGCCCTCTTGATTTTATGTATCTTCTGAAAAAAATCTGTGTGTAAGGCTACATGGGCACATATATCTTCTAGTAAGTTTGATGGAACTGAGAAAACTTAAAATTGGAAAAAGAATTTCCAAGAAGATTGAGTAATGCTGCTTTAAGATAGAGTTTGTGATTGTGTTAATTGACTTGCAAGTTAACTTGCTGTAACTAGCACAAGTAGAAATGCTTATCTAAACAACCTGCAAATGTTTACATCCCAAACATTTATGACCTCTAAGAATTTTTCCAGGACAGAAATGTGTTTGTGTGGCTAGTTGGCCACAATTAAAATTAACTTCTAAGGTGTAAAAGAAGAACTACAAATTGGAATGTAGCTGTTGTTCTGGAGGCAAGTTGTATGGCCAAACAATCAACTTCAAGGAAGTTGAGAGAGACACCACTGAACCTA
The DNA here is from genome assembly GCA_013389865.1 of Piaya cayana. Lineage (NCBI taxonomy): Eukaryota > Metazoa > Chordata > Aves > Cuculiformes > Coccyzidae > Piaya > Piaya cayana. The sequence goes on along the minus strand of WAAB01025652.1, from coordinate 28,522 downwards.
CACCGGTGTGTCAGTTCCACATGTGATCTGGGACTGGACATTGTCTCTTTAGAACATACAAAGTTTCTGTGTTGGTACTGCCCATAATTTCTGATTTGTTTTTAATTATACCAAAGAAGGAAATAAACTTTGCGTCCTTGCAAAATTTTCATGGCTCTTCTGATTTGGGGTGTTGCAGGGTGTAGTTAATGCTCTGAAAAGGCTTTGGGATTCCTGGATGAAGGGTGTGATGAAAGAAGTGTATTGTTTTGTTTTAGGGGAGGAATCATGCTAGTGGGTAAGCCTCTGTCACTGAGACTTGCTGGACTTGTTTGTTCTGACTTGCCTATGACTCCTTTCTTTCCTAATTCAGGAGATAAAGCCTCAAGTCTATATGCTGAGATGCCGCACAGTGCATTGTGGTGTTTGGGACGGGACATCTCCCAGTCAGAAGAGCTTCTTGCTGACCACTCAGTGGTACCCAGAGGTGAGTGCCACAGCCTTCTGACTCGATCCTTGATAGCTTGGGCATAATGGCTATATCATGGGTAGATTTATAGGGCAGTTTGAGCTTTGGCTAAGGGTGTGGGTAGAATGGCAGTAGCTCTGAGCTTACTTCTGATTTCAGCTGCTTTCAATGCATCAGTATTCCTGCTGATAATTCACCCTTTCTCTTCACCCAAAATGTGCTTGGTTTGTGAGAATTCCCCAGCTCCTTTACAGCATGGTAAAGTGACAAATCAAAGTGGCGTATGGCCACTGAAGGCTACGGCAAGGGAGTAGGTGCGACTCATCTCACTGCACCCCGACTCTGATCTGTTGTTTGTGCTAGTGTGTTTAAATTGTGTTTTAGTCACAACTGCTGACCTAATAGCATGGTACAAGAGGGTGAGTGGAGTAAAGTAGGTAAAAGTAGCTTCTTGTGCAATTGTTTATTATCATGGGCTTTGTATGCAGCCAGTGAAGTGTTAATGTGTGCAGAATCAGCGTGGAAATACACCAGATCTGGCACCTGACCATTTCACCCACCCTGCCTTGGAATGAAAGTCGAAAACCTACTGCTTATTTGCACCTCACTTGTGGAGTAGATTTCAACCAGTCAAAGAGGGACAAAGAGAAGCAGACAGAGCTGTTTTCAAAGGCTGAAAAGATCTACTGCTATATTGTGGGACTGCCAAACTAACAGAATAGGATGCTTGTCTATGATCACTGCAGCTGGAAGTGGAGTTCTGAGAGATAAAGATGATGTAGAAGTTGGAGAAGCTTATCCTAAAGCTTATTTTAGAGTATGGGAGTCTTTCTCAAGATGTTGTCTGTGGCAGTCAACTATTGAAAGATGCATTATTGTCAAAGATATTTCAGGTTTTGGCATTACAATGATGTCCTACAGATTGTCATAGCAGTACAAAAGGCTAGCTCTATCCCAACAGTTAAAAAGTCATGAGTTAAAAACTCGTAATCTCAAAAAACCTGTATTCAAAATGGCTGAGAGAGTAGGGAACAATAAACCTTTAGTTCTAAACATGATCAAATAATCAGGGAAGTCAGTGTAAGCAACATTTTGGCATCATGGATATAGTTACTTGTGAACTCTGAGTTAACACATCCAAAAGACTGAATATTGTCCTTGATGCAAATGACAAGAACAGTATTTGGAGCTGTTGTCTTTGTCCAGCTGAAGCGTGTTCCTGGGAAGCAGCAGGACCTTGATAAAATGGGTGATTAAGGGGAGGAGCTCAATTAGTAAGTGGCAAGTACATTAGTGATGTTTTATCTGACTGCAGAGTGGTGGTATGCAGTACCTACTGTTTTTGTGGGATGTTCAAGGGTGTGGGGAGATCAAGCTGATTCAGCATGACGCATAGAAGAACACGCACATTTTGTTTCCCTCAGCAGATCCCTTCAATGTTTGGAAGTCATTGTATCAGAATTATTTTAAGAACTATCACACATAGCGATTGAGGCTAGTAGGTAACCGACCTTATGTGAATAAGGGTCTTGCAATACTTGGGCAGTCACTAGGTGCTTCTGTTGCAATACCCAAAGCAGAAGAGGTTGTTGACCCATTCTGTTAGAAGTCTGTGTCCTGAGTATGCCACAAGAGTGGAGAAGTGTTAGATTGGGATGAGTCCTTTTGGCAAAGGTGGGAGTAGAATTGGCACGTCTTGCTTCATGGCCATGTGCTTCTTCTATGGGAACACTGGACTAAGCCAAATGTATTCTGTATTTCAGTTACTGCCACTCTCAACCACCCTGCCAAGGTAGATAGCTTCAGGGACCTAGTCTCAATTTTTCAAACTGCATTCTCCAGGCCAGCAGACTAGTCTGTTCAGTTCTCTTGTGAAAGATCCCATTTCTAGATGGAGTGGTTATAGGGATGTACTTGAATCCACCTTCAAAAAACTGGTCATGGCTTGTGGAGAGACCCTCTTTGGCAGAAATGCTACCCAGCTTCTGAGAGTATTGGAAGATTAGTGAGCAGAGGTGTAATAATAAAAAGAAAACCAAAAATTTTAATACAGACAGCAGCAGATCAGGTAGAAGAGGTTGCATATTATCTTATATGCAGAGCATGGTAAAAAACCTTCAGTAAATAACTGGTGCCAGAAAACACAGTTTAGATTCGTCTAAAAGCAAATCTAGATCAGAATGCTATGAGGAAGGTAGCTGTTCACTGCTTATCCAGCAGCTCAGTGACCAGAGCGTTTTCTTAGTTACACTTCCTTATCTTATCTGAACAGACATTTTTGATCAGTTTTTGGGTTTTGTTTTTACCGAGGCTTTTGATAACGTGCAGTAGCTCCAGCAGAAGAGGTGGATAAGCTTAATGTAGTGGATCAAATCCTTGTCAGGCAGGGGTGGGAGCAGAACTTGCATCACTTGCATTTTGAATGAACATAGCAACCTTTTAGGAAGTTTGCTACAGGATGTGAGAGAGGAAAAACAACTTGTCGCCTGTGCATTGTGCTTCTCTTGCTTTTGGGTAAATGTTCCAAAGTGGAAGGTAGTGAATTAATTTGAGGTTGATCAGAAATCCAATCTGAAATCCTAAATGTTCTCTCCTTGGTTTCACAAGGAAGACCAGACTATTTTAGCTCTGTAAAATTTCAGTAATCTCTTCTTCCTGATGCATCAATAACAAGTAACAATTAACATAGCTTTATTTATTTATGTATCTCACTTATTAAAATATCCTGTACCAAGCTTTGATTTAACATATCTCTCTCTAAATATGACTATACTGTGTTTAACATAGTTTAATTCTGTATAGCTATTTCCAAAATAGTTCAGTCAGATAATTTTTTTTCAGTTTGGAATAACTTTTCAGTGATCAAAACACATTCTTTGGCTTGGAGCTAAGGTGCATAAACTAGGAGACCTTATAGTTTGCATTTCCAGACCCAAGTGAACTGTGATGTGAAATTGTCAGATGCTACAGTCTGAAAGCCTTGTTCTGGTCTTCTTGGGAATGAAGTGTGTTTTAAATGAGAACAGAGGTTGCTGGAGTAGATCTAGTGTTCATCCATAGTATTGCCAAGATAAGCAGTTTTGTACTGAACAGAAAGATCTTGGATATGAAACTTCTTGCCAATTCACTGCAGGCTGAAATCTGCCAGACCTAGACCATGAGAAGTGATTTTTTTTAGAGCAGAGAGGACTCAACCTTTGAGGTCTTCTGGTGGAGTCTGGCTTCTGATCTCTTCTTGACATTTGCTTGAGTAATGAAAATTAGCATCATCCATGCTGAATGCAGTGGTGTTAGCTGGATTCCCCTGTCTGCTACCTTGAAAGTTAATTTGCTGCTTACTGGAGTTTAGGTGGTAAAAATATCAAAGCATGTGGTATAAGGAAGTAAAAAGTGTACTGCTGTGCTAAATACCTGGCTATGGAAAGCATCTACACAGACAGCTGTGGTATTGAGAGTCTTCTGAAGAGAATGCCTATTTATTAAGCAGTGCCTCTTTGCCACAAGGAGAAAGAAAGGATGCATCTGTGATTGAAGGTGCCAAGATCATGTCTGCATTCATCAGCACTGCAGAAGACCAGTGTTTCTCTGCCCAGTGAGTGCTGATGCACAGAGCAGAGTTTTCTTTGTTCCCAGAGTGCAGAGGAGACCATGCAGAAAAAGCCTGATTCCTAAATAGGGGGATCTGTCTGCCACTGAACTATTTAAACGTGGAGGTGGCAGTCCCAGGCACAGGAATCCACTCCTCCATGGCATGAGAGCAAAAGGCTAGCATGGGACAAAGGAGCTAGTTAAAGTTGTGATGCATGTAATTAATGACCTGATGTAACCTGAACAAGAACAATCTTTCACTAAATATCCCAATAGAGGAGGATATCCTCAGCAGAGCCAGGCTCAAAGCCAGACCTAACTGTGAGTGTGAACACAGACACTAGTGTCAAAGGCTGCAACTTCCGGGCACTACTGGAAACATGTGCTGCTCTAATACAAGTAATGAATATTTGATTGTCCAGCACTTGAGGTGTTCTTCAAAGAATAAAGGATAGCTGATTTTGAGCCAAACAAGATCATCATTCTGAAATAGGTTGCAAAAGATACGTATTTCCTAAAATGCTAAAAAAAAGGAAATTTTTTTCTTTCCCAACCCTTTTGCACAACTGCTCACTAGCATGTGTACTGATAAAAAACAAAAAAAAAGGGGGATTACTGCACTGGATCCTGCACTTGGGCATTGCAGCTGAAGGATACATGCTGGCAATTGGACACTGTGGGAGATGATGAGACTTGGTGCTTCCACTGTAGAAGAGATTTATCCATTTTTCCATTAGCAAGATAGAAGCTGAACATCCTCTAAAGGAAGATAAATATTTTGGGTTTGAAGGAGTATTTCCACTTTACTTTGTATATCCCATATACAGATTAGTTACCTATATCAATGTAGAAATATATGGAAATGCTTCCTTTAAACTGTGTTTTCTTAAAAAAAATATAGTGAAATCATTATCAGAAGTGGAAGAGGTTTTTATTCCTCACCTCCCATGTTTTCATTTCCCCTGGCATTGTGGCAGTTCCTAAGGTATCTGTTTCCCCCTGCAATCTGTGTGACTTGTGAAAAGGAAGCTGTTCTGAAATGCTGGAGAAGGGGGTCTGTGCTGCCAGTGTTTGTTGATATAGCTGGTATTTGCACGAAAGGAAATGGAAATGTTGAAATGGAGGGCAGCACTGCTTGTCTGAGCATGAGTCCCACAGACAGCAAGATGCTTGTTCTCAAGTGTGAGTCTTAAGCTTTTGTAGCTTAGGCACAAGGCCAGGTCTTGAGGAAATCTGTCTGTATGCAGTTCAAGAAAGCCGGCGGTTATGAAACAAGAGTACTGTTGCCTTTGTATCTGCAGAGTCAGCCATATGCCATCAGGGCTGTGCCGTGTGTTCCCTTGTGTCAAGGGCAGCAGCTGGATGTTGCTCTGATTGCCATTCAGGTGGAAGCATGTTGGGGTGGGGACAGTTGAAGCACAAGGAACAAGCCTGCTCGAGACTGATGGCAGGGGCTCAGGCTGAAGAACAAATGCTCTCCAGTGAGGAGAGCAAAGTCAAATGCTAAAACAGAATCTTTAAAACATGAGAGGTAGCTGGCTGAGGAAAGGCAGAGGCATAGTAGCCTACAATAAGGCTGAAGGGAGCCTACGAGAAAGCTGGAGAGGGACTATTCATAAAAGCTTGTGTTGATAGGACAAGGGGGAATGGATATAAGCTGGAGCAGGGCAGATTTAGACTAATCATTAGGAAGAATTTCTTCACTACGAAAGTGGTGAGACATAGGAACAGGTTACCAAGGGAAGTTGTGGATGCCCCATCCCTGGAGGTGTTTAAGGCCAGGTTTGGTGGGGACTTGAGAATCCTGATCTAGTGGGAGGTGTCCCTGCCCATGGCAGGGAGGTTCAAACTAGATGATCTTTAAGGTCCCTTCCAACCCTAACCATTCTATGATTCTCTATGACTCTATATTTTCATAGTAGGTTCTAGTCAGCCAAAAGGTTTGCCCCCGAGGCAGTAATTGGCTGCCCATCAGGTATTCTGTAATTCCATGAGCTGGAACTGTGAAAGACCATGAACTGTGAGGTGGGGATGGGAATGCTTTACAGGAGGCTGCAGCATGTTAAACTGAGGCAGGACAGTGCCACTGGTCTTAGGTTTTTATGCAGATCTCTGCATCTGTTAAACTGCTAGGGGTAACAGATGGTATATACTGTCTACCGGTCTAGATGGTAGGAAGTCAAGTCCTCTGTGAAACCAGTTGTGATCTAATGTGAGTATAATTATGTGCGTACTGCAACTTGAAGTTTCCAAAGAAAGTAAACTTGTGAAACCTGGGCTTTCAGACTCCTATCAAGTGCCCTGTAGTCTGTTGTGCAGAGGTTTGACATCAGGGAACTGAGCCACTCTTAGTGAGGAGACAGGTAGATTTGGGGAAAACTTTGTATGTGCATTGCCAGAACATAACTTTGCCCCAGTAAAACAGGCATAGCAGAAAAGGACATAGTAGGCTTCTCTGAAGCGTGTGACTCTGGAGCAGAAGGCTTGATCCTGGTCACCTGTCCTGTGTATTTTTGCAACACTAAGCTGCTGCTTGTAACCACTTGCAATCCTGGTGCTGGCTGGAGCTACCTTGTTTAACTTTTTCTTTCCTGTATGCCACCTGTTAGAGTGGGTAAAAACTTGCCTACTTCCTGTCTTGAGTAATGGTCTGGGATACCTGCCAGCACTCTTACTAGCCAAAACCAAGCTTTCATGTGAGGGGATCAAACTCTGAGTTTCTTCTAGCATTGCTGTCACTTGCTGAGCACACCCTAACTGTGTGCAGACCTCTTGGCTGCTTCCTCTATGGTTCTATGCTTTTATTTCCTCTGGTTTGCCTTGCTTACCATCTCTTCCTTGTAGCTTTGCTCAGCTTTCACACCCTCAGGCATAACCCCATTCTGCTCTCCCACCACTTCACTGTGATCTGCTCTCTTGGATTTGTGCATTATATCCTCACCTTTACCACTCATCTGCCACCTTAGCTCACTTCCTATGATGGAATCTCTGCTGGTATCCTGCTCTGCTTTCACTGTGATTTCTTCTTTACTACCTTGTAGTCAGAAAACCTACAAAGACTTACTCTGCCTGTCTTCTTGCCCTTCCTGCTCCATTTTCTTGGATGTTGCTTGGAAATAGTTGTGCCATAGGCCTGAAAAGGTGAAAATAGCATTTAGTTGTCTGGTCCACGGCAATACAAACGTGGATCAGTGGATATAAAACATCATGGTGACTAGCCAGCTGTGTCCTGCCTCCCCAGGGCTGGATGCTGCCATTTGTCACTCTAAGCACCTTTGAGAGATTATCCCACGTGTTTTTTCTGATACCCTGTACTAATGCCGACCATAATGTAGAGACTCTGCATGGCATGATAACAATTACTACATAGTGTAATGTGGAATTACTGAGGATCTGAAATAATTATGCTTAAGGCTTTGAATCATCCTACAACAAAGCTAATGAAGACTTGCAAAAATGCAGTTTTCCTAATGCTCCCTTGCTTAACACTGTGCAGGACGACAGAAGTGGAGGAGAATGGCTTATGTGCCTTTGTGCATGTATGTCAAGTTCCCAACTCTTTTACAGGTCTGCTGTTGGCTTTCAGCAAGTCTAAGCCTGGGTCTTGTTGCCATATCATAACATAAGTTATTTCTCCCTTCTTTTATAGACTGCCTAGCAGGAGAGAGAATGCAGTGACTTACAGTGTCTGTGAGGTTTTAATGCAATAAAACCCAAACACTGGAGAGGATCAATAAATGTTACTACTCATAACAAATAAAAATAACTCAAAGATGTGCTATATGGCATTTCTGGTAGCCTAGATTATCCCTAGCGTGTAAATTGCTTCATCAGTCATGAATTATTACATTTGTGTTCAGTTTATGCACCTGCGTAGGCAATGAGCAGCACTTGAAATTTTTGTATTATTTCTTAATGTGAAATTGTCTCTACTGGCAGTACCTGCAAAACTCTAGGCTTTACTCAGGGGTGTGCGTGAGGCAATGGAGGCAAGTTAAAACACAAGAAATTCTGTCTAAATGTAAAGAAAAAGCTTTTGCCATGAAGGTGGTCAGAGACTCTCACAGAACTCCTGAGATCTCTGTCCTTGGAGATACTAAAAACTTGACTGAACAAAGTCTGAAGCAACCTGCTGTGGTGGGACGTGGTTTGAGCAGGTCAGACCCATAGGGTCCAGAAGTGCTTCCCAACCTACCTCATTGTGTGAGCTTTGTCAGCAGAGCTAAGCTGTGCCAAATATGATTTGCTTAAGGATGTACTGTTGTCTTTGTAACAGAGTTGAATTTCTCCGTGTTGTTTTCTTCAATGCAGATAGGAATCCAGATGGACAGAGCAACGAAGCGTATAGAGCCATGGAAGATAGCGGTCATCGTTGTGTCAGTGATAGTAGGCTTAGCCCTCATCATTGGCTTGATTACATATTTTTTGTGCCGTGGTAAGCACACCACTCTTCGTTGTCACAAGTCCTTGTGTTTCACTTACTACCATGGTATTGCCTGATGATTGAGTTGTAAATTCACGCCTGGTATAGAATCCACATGAGAAAACTTACTAGACCCTATTTGAGATCTGAATTGATTACTAAACTTGCAAGAATACTTAAAAATTTACCTGAAGCAGGGATTTCATTTTTGCCCCTCTTTGTTTCTTGTCTTGCCCTGGCGCCTCCACTGGTATCTATGGTTAAGCAAAAGCTAGAAGTCTTCTGTGTAAGCCAGGGGTGTGTTTAGTTCTTAGGCTAAGCAGTAAGTTTGGTCTTCAATGTAGTTTTGGCAGAAACTGAACCTGAGACTTCTAGCTGAGGATGTTGCAGAGAGAAAGCAGAGTTTTAGGCTTTTTGAAGCCCAGTAGTTAGTCCTGGATGCCAAGGGCCCACTTTTGGTAGCAGGTGAACAAAGCCAAGCCATTCCATTCTCACTCTCTGAGATATCAATGTGAGGAGTTTTGAAGTCCCTTCTTACTGGGATGGAACTAATTGTGTTGCTGTCTCAGCTTCCTGAGATCTGATGAGGCTATATTAGGACATGAGGCAGATCAGTGATAGAGCTACAGCTTAGCTTTGCTTTTTGCTAGCTCTGCATTATGTGACCCCTTTCTGCCATTCACTAGAGTCATATTTTAAACTTAACCTGACTGCTGGATGAATGCAAACTGCTCTGGGCCACCTGCCTCTGAGAGCAGGGACATAGTGCAGCTGTGGAAGAGTGAGTGTGTCTGCTGAGTCAGAAGGGATATATGCAGGCTGGTGTGTCTTGTGCTGTACTCACCTTAGGCTAATGAGAAGATAGTTCCCAGAGATATATTGTACCGGGTATAATTTATAGCTACTTGGGTTGGTCCTCAAAGTAGAAATGAGCCCTTAGCTAGTCCATGGAGCAACAAGATAGTCAAGAGCCCCTTTTTTCCCGAAGTGCTGCTAAACATGTAATTCTGCAGCTGACACGGTCATGGACAGTGATCTGTGACCTGCTATGCGTGTCTGGATTGTATTGACAGAGATCAACCACCTTTCCTTTTCTTCTTGTCTGTAGATGAGGACCGATATTACAATGCATCTTTTTTAATCACGAATGTCAATTATAATCCTCAGTATGAAAGACAAACCACAGAAGAGTTTAGGCACTTGAGCCAAGAGATTGAAACTATGGTAAGTGAAGACCTTTCTCTGTTTCTGCCTGACCTATGGTGAAGAGTTTTGTTACTGCATAATTGGAAACAAAGTCAGAGGTGATTGTGCCTCGCTCTTCTGAAGCTCGTCTTAACTTTTAGACCTAGCTGTAATGGGTTAAAGATGCGTTGCTGACTGTCCACTAGCAGATGGTAAGCACAGGTGCTGTCTGTTCCAGCAGCCCTGTGGTGGAACAAGCACCCACAGAGCAGAAAGGACAGCAAAACTCACCATCTCAGCTGTTTATTTTGGTTCTGCAACATCTGACAGGAGAAGCAGTAGCTTTGGTGTAGAGGTGGAGATGTGAAGGCATTTCCTTGTATTTCAGGGCCTCATGAGACTTAAATCTTTAGAGCATGTAATGCATTACGCATGTATTTTAACACACTCTTTTCCTTTAACAGATATCTGCAGTATTCAAGGGGTCCTTTCTAAGTAAAAGGTACATGAGGTCCCATGTTGTCAGTCTAAGGTAAGCTAAGTTTTGCTTGAATTACACCAGCAGGTTGACAAAGTCTTGGCTGGTTGTTGCTTTCCTTTGGTGCTCACAACACTGAGGACTCAGTTATCTTCAAAAGTCAGAAAGGAAGAGAAATTTGGCTTTATCCTTCTGCAGACTGATTACCTGAACAATAGTGGTTTGTGGATGTGATGCAGGAACTGAATTACTAGGTAGCTCAGTGTTTTCTACTAGTTAAAGGCATGAGAGATTCAGAGTCAGCTCTTTATTCCGCTTGATGCTTCCTGTGGAAGTTCAGGGTGATGTTTAGCTGTCTGCATGGTGTGCAGCAGGAGGTGACTATTATCTCCCCTCTCTGGAAAGATTTAAAGGAACAAATGGTTCCACTGTGAAATACCTGGATACAGAGCTGAGGGAAGGAAGCAAGGGAGATATATAAGTGTAAAGGCCGTGTTTAGGAGCTTTTAAGTCTTTCTTCTCTCTGCAGTAGTGGCGATAAACACCAATGATTCCCTCTCCTTCACATTACTTCGGTTTGGAGTTGAATTTCTGTAAGACTCAATTCTGCTGTGGAACATTTTTCCATAGACAGCCAGACTTCCCACAAATGTACTTCTTCACAGCATTTCTTGGCTTTGTTGCCTGTACCCATCTCTAGAAGGAATAGGTAATTTCCTTAAACTGTTCTACATTGTTTTCTGCTACTGGTTTCTTCCACAAACCTCCCATACCATTTGTCAACTGGAATGACAGAATTTTGGAGCTAGACTTCAAGTAACCTCTTTACACCTTTTAGACTGATGAACTAGTACATCTCTTCCAAGCTTGTTTTCACTACAGATACCTTCTTGTGCGTCTAGGCAGTAGACCACCTTAGCTGCATCTCTGCTGTCTTTCCCTTTAGGCTTCAGTTCATTTTCTTTTAGACTGTTAGTTCAATATATTGGGTCAAAGAGTTTATGCTGACAGTAAGTGACTGTGTCTTGCTCTTATAACTCAAATAATTGAGAATTTTGTCTCTAGATATACTATAATGGAGCTAATTGGCCAATAAATGGACAAGTAACTTAAATGGAAAGAGACGCAAGAAGACCTTTTTAACTTCTGTGACTCTAAATTGAGTCTTTTGAATTACAGTAAGGAATGGCCATGAGTATATGTTGAAGGGGTTTAACTTGCTGTATTGTTCCTACTGCCATCTGTATTCTACTGACTATAAGCTGTGTAGAGGCCAAATGGGAGTGATCTTCCCTCTTCTTGTCAGCTGTACTGCTTATAACATTTTCTGTAAAATTCCCTCTCATCATTGTTATAGCAAGAATCAAGCCATTTGCTGCTTGCAGACATGTCATCATCTTCCTTTACTTGTGCAGAGCTATGCTATTCATTCTGGGGGGGACAGTTTACAGAGGCTTGTAGTGATAGGACTAAGGGCAATGGCTATAAACTGGAAAGGGGCAAACTTAGACTAGACATAAGGAAGAATTTCTTCACTTCAAGGGTGGTGAGGCACTGGTACAGGTTGCCCAGGGAAGCTGTGGCTGCTCCCTCCCTAGAGGTGTTCAAGGCCAGGTTGGATGGGACCTTGGGCAGCCTGATCTAGTGGGAGGTGTCCCTACCCATGACAGGGGAGTTGGATCTAGATGATCTCTAAAGTCCCTTCCAGCCCAAAATATTCTGATTCTATGATTTTATACACCTGTGCAGACCAGACCTGTTGTTGTATAAAGAAGGTAGTACAAAGCAGAACAAAGAGTATTAGTGGGCAAAGAGAGAATGACACCCGTTTGTTTTTGTTGGTTTGCAGCCCAGATCCCAGTGGAGTGCTTGCGTCTGTTGTTCTGGTATTTAAATTTGCCTCGGCTGACAGTAAAGCCCTGAGCTGGAGTCACGTCAACAGTGTGTTGCGCAGGAGGCTGAAACCAAGCTCTAAATTCTTGAACGTTGACCTGTCTACCCTTACACTCACAGGCAAGTGCCTTAGGTTTGTGGTTTTAGCTTGGCATTTGTTCCTCATACTTTGCTCTTCTTAATGAATTTCACTTTAATATGCAAATACGGGCTATTCTTGTTTTCTTCTTTTGCCTTTCTCAAAATGACAGGTTACAGCTGACAGCCTGAGAACTTGCAAGAAGCAGCATGAAGAGAACTAAAGCCTGCCAGAGTACTGGCTATGAGATTTATGAGAATGACCTCTCCTCTGTGATTGGAGGCTCTCTATGTGTGATGTAGCTCTGTTGAATGATACAGCCCCTCCCCAGTCAATTAAAAAAAAAACAGATACAGCTTTGTTTCCATGAGTTCACAGATTACTTTGTTAAGGTACAGAGTGAATTGGACAAGAACCTGCATCACTGGGTACTGAAATGCAGAGTCCTCATGCTATTAAAAAAATGCAAGGCTGAGATAGTTCCTTTCTCCACCCCCTGAAATGTTCTTTGCTTTTGACAGATTGTTGCAGCAAGCATTCATAACAAAATCCTAGGGTTCCCTGGGCACTAATCCTATCATATGAATCTGTTGCTGGTCATGATCAGAATCTGACAGGGATAGGAAAGAAATAAGTAACATTGTAGTTTAGATCAGGTCAATCCCAACACTGAGGATTTGCGGAGACTTTTGACCACCTTGCCATACTGAACCTGAACCTGTTTGTATTTTGCACAGCTGCCAGTACATGTAGATCTTAGTTGTAAGTCTTTGCAGTCATATGCTGGTTTTGTTAGCTTTGAGCTAAGACAAGAAAATTGTATCCTTTGGCCTTACACTTTTGGTGAGGAATGGAGACTTAATTGAACTTCTCCATCAGAGAAAATTACTCCTTTCACCCTACTATCACTCCACACAACAATGCAAACCATTTAATTTGTGTTTGCTGGGTACAGGGAGGGAGTCTGTGCTAGATGCTGTAGCAGTATGAGACACACTCACTGTGGTATTTGCTCTTCATTTCAGAGTTGGATAAGGAAAAGGGAGACAACCTTTTAAACAACTGTGAGTACAAATGCTATCGGTTCTGTGTTTACAAGTTTCTTATGCTTTTGAGATGCAACTTAAAAAAAAAAAAAACAAAACCAACTTGTTAAAAATACTAAAGCAGTAGACAGTGCAAGAGCCAGGAAGGACTTTGGTTTCCTTTCTTGCAGTCAGGGAGGCTCTGTAGAGCTTGCAGAAGCAGGAATTCTGACTTGGTGGTGGGAAGAACTTGCTTTAATATTGGTTATGGGAAGTAGGAGCATGTAGATAAGCTGCTCTTAGTGAGTTTTGTACCAGGGCTGCAGTTGCTGTGGGCCAAGATTCTTGCTGGAGTCTTTCAAAACCAATTTTTCTTTCTGCTTCCTTCTCCTTGCAAAAAAGTTTGGCAATAGATATCTGTCATATTTGAGCTAAACCTTGCAATATCCAGAGAAAGGCCAGATGTTGGGAGAGGAAGGAGAGCTCTCAGTGAGAGCAAGGCAGTGGCACAACCCTGGAGAAGGGCAGGTTCTCAGTCCCTAACCTGTTCTGTGCTCCACTCTGAGGTCTTAAATGTCCTCTATAAACAAGGAGATAGCATAAGTCCCCCCAGCTCAAGGGACTATCTCAGTTCCCTGCATGGATTTGGAGACTTTGCACTTTAGCTTTCCATCATTAAATGGTCTCTGAGAATTAACTGATTTAGATCTAATATTTTCAGCTGAGTAATACATGACTGCTGTTGGCACAGTGGCTGTAAGTGAGCTGTTGGAGGAAGGGGATACCGTATTTTATTTTTGATTGCTGCTGTCATGGTTGACCTGGGGGTGACTTGACAAAATCCTTTCTTTGCTTAGTTTGCGGGTCTGACTATGTTGGTCTTGCCTTTGCTGTACAGCTAGGATGTTACAAATAATGGGAAGATTGCTTCCAGTGGTTGCTGCATATATGGAGGTTCCTCAGTATTGTCAAACTCAATTTTTTAAGTCTTTTTTGAAAAAAAAAACCTGAAAACAAACTGAGGATGCCCTTTCCTTTCATACTGTACTAAGAAAGATTTAGTCTTTAGATGAAATGTAGATGTCGTTATTATGAAAGCTGTATGAATGTAAATGCTTAGGTTAATTATCAGTGCATGTCTTTGCACCTAATAGTCTGTGTGTCTATCTGTGTGTACAGAAACACAGGCTATGTATTTTACCTTTCTTTCTGCACAGTTCTGGTCAAATATCAAACAAAGCAAGGTTTGTAGAGGCAATATTTTTTCAAGTAGATAAACAATTACAACTGGGGAACATGAACAGTGTTTCAGATATACAGTTTTCAGTTCCCATGGCAGTACATGTGGGCTCATATGTCTGGAAACTGGCTTAGCGAAAAAATAGTGACTCTTCTACCAAACCTCTTTGTTTACCCCACATCTATCTTGAGACACTGTGACCATGCCATTTAGTTTCCCTGCTCTTGGAGACACTGCTTTAGGTGAAGGTCGTCTCCTGACACCCCTACCCTATTATGCCTGCGTCTGCAGCCGTGAGCACCTTTCCCAAAGCAAAACCCTGATTTCCCTCAATCAGCTAAAGCAGAGCTACCTTTTCTTTGACAGGCTGCGGAATACGAAGACAAGCACTCTCCTTTGCAGGAGTGGAGAGAATACTTGGTGGGCAGCGTGCGCAGGATGGGGAATGGCCATGGCAGGCTAGTATTCAGCTTGATGGGACCCATCGCTGTGGTGCATCAGTGATCAGTAATACGTGGCTAGTGACGGCAGCCCACTGCTTTAGAGGGTAAGACATCAGCACCATCTGACCTTGTGTGGCCCTCTGACAGTTGTATCTCCTGGACCACAATGAAATTTGGGTCATATCTATCTCTTAGGCAAACTTGACCATGTTGAGTTTTGATGCTTAAGTGGAGAGCTAATCTCCCTTGGGGATCTTTTTTTATGTGGGTGTGGCATAACCTCAAATATCTTGCAGAGTAAGAGATCCTCGGAGGTGGACTGCCAGCTTTGGAACTCTGCTGAGGCCTCCAAAACAGAAAAAATTTGTCCGAAGAATTATCGTTCATGAAAAATACAGCAACTTTATCCTTGATCATGATTATGATGTGGCTGTTGTAGAACTCGCCTCTGCTATTGAGTTTACGAGTGATGTGCACAGTATCTGTCTTCCTGAAGCATCTCACGTTTTCCCAGACAATTCTTCCTGTTTTGTCACAGGCTGGGGAGCTTTGGAGAATGATGGTGAGTGTCTCTTGTCTTCTTGTGCTGTGTCATACACGTGTGACAAGGGGGAATGGCCTCAAGCTCCGCCAGGGGAGATTTAGGCTAGAGATTAGGAGGAAGTTTTTTACGGAAAGGGTCATTAGGCACTGGAATATGCTGCACAGGGAGGTGGTTGATTCGCCTTCCCTGGAGATGTTTAAGTTACGAGTAGACGAGGTCCTGAGGGACATGGTTTAGTGTTTGGTGGGAGTGGTTGGACTCGATGATCCAGTGGGTCTCTTCCAACCCAGTGATTCTGTGATTCTGTGATTCTGTAACTGAGAAGACTGATGTTAATTTTGGGGTCAGAGGAATATTTTGCATTCCTTAGACTTGGTGTTTGATAGGTGCATGTGCTAATGATACTCTTATGGACGTAGTCTGCTGCTTTTTTTTCTGACTTGGTCAGTGGATTGGTACATGGAAGAAAGGTCCTACAGGTTAGCCTTGCAGGAGGAAGACAGCTTTTGTCGTTGCCACCTGCATTGTGCTGGTTGAATACACCCTGTTCTCCACTCCCACTAGCCCTGTCCCTCTGGGTTTAACTCTGACATGAGTCCTTTCACCATTGAGCTTTGTCATAGATCTATCTTGACAGTTTTCATCAATTGTTCTCTCTTCAGTCAAAAATCAGGCTTCATCCAGCGACTTGAATGAGCTTAATTCAAATTAGTCCATGTCAGTGAAGTTGTAGTAATAGGACTATAAATCTGCTCAGAAGAGCCATTGAACTACATAGGTTGTGTTTCATAGTAGACTCCTGGCATGTGTAGTGACAGTCCAAAGCTACATTGCAGTTAAGAAAATGGGTCTTTCCAATGATAACAAAGACATATCTTGTAGTCTACAATTGAATTAAATGCTGGCACTTGTACAAAAATCCCTTTCCCCATTATGCATAAGAGCATCTGGTGATAATAAATGATAAAGAAGGGTTATATTTGGGAACAAGTAAAGGACTTTGGTGGGCCAGGGGGTGGGTGGAACTTTCTTCTTCCCAAGACTTTGTCTGGATATCTCTGTTCATTGCCTGTAATGGTAGAAAGGTTGTAGGAAAAGCTAACTACTCCTAATTCTTGAATGTCTTAAGTTGTATGCCCTGTCTGCAAATTCTAATGCAACTTCTCTTTCTAGGCTACAGTGTTAATGAGCTTCGACAAGCAGAAGTGAAAATTATAGGTACTGCAATTTGTAATAGAAGAGAAGTATATAGCGGAGCAATAACACCTGGAATGCTGTGTGCTGGATACTTGGAGGGGCGAGTGGATGCCTGCCAGGTAAGTCTCTTCATAGATAAGGTATAAAGGAAATAGGTGGGGTGGAAGGTCATGTTTTCCAAAAGTGTATTTTATTTCTACAAATTTTGATTAAGTTCATGGGGTTTGATATCTTGACAGATGTAAATTAAGAGCTTCCTGGCTCATGGGCCTAAGTCTGCCCTTAGGTGCTTGGGGTTTATATAATGCACATGTGAGAGAAAACACATGTAAGGGTGTAGAGTGGGAGAAACTGAAGTAGACACAGGCTGTTAGCCTCTGTCTTGTCAGTAAACTCTGTGGAGGTTGGATTGTAGCTGTGATCTAAAGACAAATATCTGTCAGTTGTAACAGAAAAATTTGAAGTTTACTGCATTAGTGAGGTGAACACTGTTTACATTGTTCATGCCTGTTGACATTTTTCTTCTTAGGGTGATTCTGGTGGGCCACTGGTGCATGCTAATTCCAGAGGAATCTGGTATCTTGTGGGAATAGTAAGTTGGGGAGATGACTGTGGCAAGCGAAATAAACCAGGAGTGTACACGCGAGTGACTTACTATCGAGACTGGATCCACTCCAAAACAGATATCTGAAACCTGCAGTAAGTTTTGCAGGCTGTGTCTGACTGTTCCTCTGACACTTCTGCTCTGTGGCTACCCTCTAAACAGATGCTGGCTTACCTTGTGGTCATATACCAATTGCCAGCAAACCTGGAGTAGTCTACGACTTGAAATTGGTTTGGCCTACAGCCATACAGGAATGAACTTGATCCACATGACGGCTGTGTGTTCAGGAGGTACTCAGACAAAGGGACAATTGCCTTCATCTGTATGCAATATACTGACCCTTTTTTTCCCAGCCAAATATCTTGGCTCCTACTTTTATACTCAGGCAAAGCATTTGAGCCCGATCAATCATTTACCGGTGTCCAAGACAAGTTATAACTAAAACACAACCTGCCCATTTACAGTGGACTCCAAAGGCCCCATCTATCTGTTGACCAGCTACAATCCAGATCTTGACTCCAAGGCTACTGCACTTCGGAATTCTTGAGCTTTTTCCTGCATCATTCCAGGAAGCGTGCTCTAATGAAGAACAGAAGATGGCTTAGAGAAGTCCTGATTCCTAATATCACATTGAACTGTTACTTAGATGAATAGAGAATTTTTCCTCGTTGTGTTTTCGTCAAATAAGAATCAGTGGAAAACACCAGCTTCTGTCCACCTTCTTTGAACAAGTGCACGTACGTCATCGCTTCATACGAACAGCCCCTACCACAACATTTGCTGTAGGAGTGATTGCCAGACTTAAGATGAAAAAACACTTTATGTTTGTACCAGTCTGTTGTCATATAGGTGTATTTGGCTGAATTAATTTCCATTTTTAAGTTTCTAGATTGTATTGTTCTGAATAAAAGACCTCGGCTTTTTGTGCAAGATAGAGGATTGCAACAATCTTAGTATAACCATTGCCAAAAAACCCCTCTCAAACTGCTTATTCCTGTGAATGTTGTTCTCAAGTCTTTATAATTTAACATGTGCATCTTCAGATGCATTCTGAAAGAAAAATAAAACAGCTTTTGCATTATGGTGGAAATATCCATCTCCTTAAGAGCAGAGCAGAACTTCTGACTGACCCATAAATCTTATGCGAAGATCTCTCTCTCCTGTCAGGAACTAGGAATTACCCATATTCATTGTCAGACCATAGCTAACCCATTTGATCTCAACAACACAAACTTCTCTCCAACTTCATTTTTTCAGGAGTCTGTGTTTCCACCTACCAGGCAGATCTCAAACATTTTCTACACCCCATCAGCAGAACACACCTATATCTGGTGAGGATGTTTTCCTTAGTGTGTCTGCAGACTTTTTCCAACACTTTAGATGGGTGTTGATCCTGACAATATAAAGTCTTAGTTGCTAGATAATGAGCCACACAATTGCTTTCTTTTCCCTTTATGGTTAGAAGAGGAAGAACTAGGGAAGTAGATACCAGCCATACTGCCAAGATTCAGAGCTGGCCCAGTGTGGCAAGCAAGTAAGAATCTTATGCCAGAAAAGGCATTCACGAGGCTTTCAGCATGTTCATAGTTAAAAGATCTGAAGGAAACAAGTTCTCAGTGATTACAGTCTTTTAGGATCAAAGTGTTGTCCAAATTGGGTGCAAGTTAGTTAACATAGTCAGTGGCAGTTCAGGGGATCCTCTCTGGGCTATGCAGCTTGATAGAAATGCTACCAAGCAGCAATACGTCAAGTTAACAGAAGTATTTTGATTGTGCATCCTCTGATTTATGATCTGGCTCCCTGCCAGTACAGAGACCCATGCACTGGAGGTACTGAAATATTTGGATGTCCAGAGGAGGTCTGTGTGAAAGAGGTGTCAACAGCTGTTGTGTGATGTATACTGTTATATCAGGAAACCTAGCACTTAACATTTCTAAGAGGACTTTTCTTGTGGAATGCTGAGAACTTCAGAAACAAAACTTGGTGGCTTAATTTCTACACAGGGGGTAACAAGTGTCACACTGGTTCAGTAGGCCAAACAAATGTGATTATAGTCCCTTAAGGAGAACATTGTTTTGAAGTAAATTGCTTGTAGAAGAAGCTTAAAGGAGATGTATGACAAGTATATATGATTTTTTTTCTTCTTGCTGATAGCAATTGTCTTATCAGAACAGTGAATAAAATTTGAGCTTCATGAAGAAAGTCATCATTGCAAGATGCCATGAATTTCCAGATTCCAAAGCACTTTAGGCTCCAGTTTTCAAAGGCCTTAATGGTGTCCCCAGCCTGCTAGATTTCATTGTAGCTTCAAAACTTAATATTTTTAGCCTTACAAATCCCAGCTACCTCACTGGTTCCACAAAACAGGTAAGTAAATGTCAACAAAAATTATTTTGCATCTATGAACTGTCCAGTTGTCCCTATTTGGGGTACAAAATCAGAAAGCAGAGCATTGTGCTCTGTATCCAGGGCTGCAGTGAATATTGTTCTCCAGAGTGGTGCACACAAAGCTGAAAAAGTGAACTCATTGAGCATCTTGGAGAGATACAGCACCTGATCCACCTTAATGTCAAGTGACAGCAAAGCGCAGCCAGGAATGAGTGGGTCTCAAGGGGACCTGCCGTATACATGGGATGTTTTGAGGGACTTTATTTTGGATTGCTTTGTGGAGTTTTCCTGATAGCAACTGGAAGAAGTGTTCTGATCTGGTGTCTTTGGAAGCAATATAGTTTACATGCTCTGTGGCCTCTTGGTGATGCAAAGCAGTATAAACGAGGGCTGTCAAGAAGAGCTCTTGAAAGAACACCCCTCATTGACTGGGAGTGTTGGTGTGGATGGACGTGATGGATCTGAATCCATTACATGTGGTGAAACTACACTGATGTCACCGTTGCATGGCTTTTCCAGAGGGAAATTATGGAAACCTGAAGCAATGTAGGTGACCAGAATGTTTTATTTGGTTTAGGGGGTCTAGCACATTTGTATTTCTTTTAAGCTGAAGTCCCATCTGTTTATGAAGCCAAAAGCCTTATCTTCTCTCAGCCATATTTTCTTGGGAACTAACATGTTCACTCAATGCAGAATGGGATCTATCTAACTGTACAATCATGCATGACACACAAGAATGTAATTTATACCTAAAAGTAATAAAGCCTCTTTAAAAAATGTCTTCTGTTTCATGTACTTGTTCATTTCCTGCATTATGGAAAGCACTGATCCTATACCATGTATTTATGTACTGGCTTTTGTGCAGCGTTAGCCATCTGGTTTAATTGAGTTGTTAGAAGAGCATAACTGGAAGAAGAGCATACCTGTTACAAGAGCAAAACCCCATCCAGGCTTGGTCAGAATTTACCCACCTGGACAGAGGTTACCCAAATTTGTGTGCAGGCAAACAGGTCTTGTGTCAGCCACTAGAGGGTGGATTGTATTGTAGAAAAGTCTTAAGCTCTTCACTGTTGTGGAGCTCTGTTTCAGCTCAGCAGAGAGGGTCTGGAGGGCAAGACACCATGACCATGTTGCCTTGAAGATGCAGAGATGTTACAAGATCGTCTTGCAAAGTCTGAGGAGACGACAACCATTCAACGACTGTGAGTAAGGGGCTGTGCAGGCTTTGCCTGCTTCTCTGCCGCATCATACCCAGACCTTTGTCCTGTGGAAAAGGAGACTGGAAAAGACCATTGTCAAATTTTCTTGGCATCATAGGTGTATTTTCTAAGCCCATCAGCCTTCTTGCAAACAAGATGGCAATGAGCAGCAGTAATTTCAAGAATCTGATGGGATGGGAGATTTGCAGAGCTGTACAGCTGCTGTTTGCTTTGACCTCCCATTTTGACAACTCCTGATAATTTTTGAAGTTGAAGGCATCGGATTTCTTCTTGTCCCTTTCTTGCCAGGATGGGAAGCACAGTACAAATTGCAGCATATTCTGAGCTAGAAGAACAAGCTTTTGAGGAACAAAACATGCTGGAGTTGATGGACCCTGGTCTATAATACCTAACAGTGAAAAGGATGGTCTTGGGATTTGAGTTTTTCTGAGAGGGTAAAAAGGAATGCAACAGGTTTCTTGCAGTATTGCAGGACGTGCCAGATCAGCTATGGATGGGAAGGTGGCTATTCATTCGAAAGAGCAGTAGACCTTTTGTCACATATTCCTGGATTGAGTGTAATAAAGGGAGTCTTAGAAACTTACTTCTTAAAGGACATAATTTTAACAAATTTTTTTTTATTTTTTATGGCATAGAGAAAACTACTGAGTTTGTGACAGAGCATGTATTGTGTATGTCACACTTAATTAAAGCATTTATGAGCATTCAGCAGCAGGTAACTATGCCAAGGGTATGTTCAACTGACTCAAGGATATGTTCAACTGAGGTGGTTGTATCTGGTTGGAGGAGCCATGTGGGTGGAGTTTCTGTCAAAGAGTGTGAAGTGAAGAACTGAACAGAAGAATAACTCTCATGTATATATAATTGAACCAAGATATGTCTATAAAACATAGCTGTCAATCTTTCAGCTTGCCTTCTGTCCTTGACCCATTATTGCTGCGAAGAAAACTTTTTAAAACTCATCTGGTTAGAATAGTTCAGAAAAGTTCAGAGACAAATACAACAAATGTCAGTTAATATGCTTTATTTTTTGGTAAAGTCTTATTTTTAATTGAACCTGGTCTTGAATGACGCTTCCTTTGAAGAATATTTTGTTTGCCAGTCTTTGCTGGTGGCTTTTCCTCAGTTGTAAGGAAATTGTTTCTGGAAAGACAGGGAAAATTTCTGTGGGAAGTTGTTATCCAAAAATTCAATTATTCACTTTTATGTAAGGTTGGAGAGCTCCAAGGAATACAGAGCATGTTTCTGATTGACTTGGTTAGCTACTGAATTCCTTCCTCCCTCCAGTAAACCTGAAAGGTTGTGTTTACTATGTGATGTTTGTCCTCTCAACTTCTGTGCTTTCCATCTTCCAGTTGGGCCATTGAGAAGTTCCTTCCTTGAGGAAGGATCTGTCATCAGCCTAGCACCCAGAGCCTGTTTTAACCACAGATTGTTCTTTGTAAGTCAATGCAAACAATGAGGTGCCCACAATTGTCACACGTCTCCGACCTTCCCCAGACTCTTGAGATCACCTACAGCACACAGCCTGTGGAGTTGTGACCCAGACAGTCCAGAACTCTTCTGCAGGCCAACTGAGATGACCTGCATACCAAAGGGAACTGTTACTGGAATCATTCCTTCTCCAGTGGACAGATCAGATGGAGGAAATGTACTAGGAAATAATGTCTCCCATTCTAAAGGGTGGTGAGAACATAAGAAAAACCTTTTTTTATTATGAGAGTGGTTGAACATTGAAACAGGTTTTCTGGAGAGGTTATGGAGCATCCAGTCCTGGAGATAATGCAAAACCCACTTAGTTATGATCCTGAGCATCCCAGTCTGGCTGCTGTTGCTTTGAGCAGGGTTTTTGGACTAGACCATCTCCTCCAGAGTTCCCTTCCTATGTCAGCTACTCTGTGATTTTTTTTCTCCCAGTGTGCCTTGCGGCTTCAGGGAAAGGCACATGGCTGTAGGTAAGTGGTGAGTGCTGTCTCAGATGACCTGACTGTCCTTGAACTGTTTCTGTGACAGGTGGATGCGCTGGTGGACAACCTAAGCATGACTGACATCAGGTTGCCTTCATGCTTGACCCTTTGATGCAATACCCAGGGTTGTTGTCCCCAACTTGTCTGGCACTGTTACCATTAATTGAATATTCAATGAAAATAGCAGGGCACAGAAGGGAAAACAATCCATTCTGTGCCACCAAGGTGGAGAGCAGGTTACCCAAGAGTGAACTCAGCCAGAAGGTAGAGAGGCAGCAAACCAAGTGGAACCCTCATTTAATACTGAACAGTCTTGCCTGAAGCGCGCTGCATTTTTCTGTTAGAGTGATTGAGCTCCTGAACAGTGGCTGAAAGGACAGCCAGAGTTGAAATGGTTACGAGACAGAGGTCTTGGTCTTGATTTTCATTATGTCTAGTTTAGTCTATGAAGCTTTGAAGAATCATGCAATATATGATAAATGAGGTGATCACTCAAAAGAATCACATTCATGACCCTGTGTACAGCTGCAGAGCTGTGGCAGAAAGTATCTCAACGAGCCAGACTCCACTTAGCTTCCACTATGCAAGTTAGCTGCTAACAAATAATATGAAATAAAATCTAAGCTAGCCATTCTCTGGGGACAGAGAGATGTACAAAAAGTCCTGTTTTGAGTGTGTTGTCTTCCACAGAGATCTGTGTTGGTGCTCCCAGGAAGTCCCTCTAGTGCTTCTGTTATGTGAAACAACGCTGCTCGGTTTTATCTAATTTGAGCTGTGTGAGTGAAGGATTTGTTTTTATCTTCCCATGCCTTATTTCTTTGTAGGCCTAGTTCAATTCATATGAGGATCTCCTGTCTCTTTGGAGATGCTGTGCATCTTATCTGGGAGCAGAGAATTCATGCAGTGAATGTAGAAAGCAGCTTGTTAGCCTAGGCAACACCTTGAAGAAAATGCAAGCTGACCTGTTTCACTGTACCAAGCAGCAGCCCTGGCTGAGCAGCTGGAGAGTCCAGGTACCTGTGTACTATCTTTTTTCCTGAAATGGGGAGACGGGCTATGAATTCTTTTTTAATTACTCTTGCAGTAGGGTACTTCTGTTGTCTCAGGGCGTTGTCAGTATCCTGGGCTGGCTTATCTGGCTGGAACTCAGACGGGTGTAGCAGTTTCTGTGATAAGGGCCTGGAAAGACACACTAATTGGAAACCAACCAAGGCAGGATCTCACATACATCAGAGCTCGAGGCCATTGCTTACAGCATCTGAAAGCCTCCACATGCTCAGTATCTCAAAGCTGCATGGGCATGTAATAAAATTTGGTCCTGAGTTACTTTCCAAGGCTCAAGATAAAGGACCTGGCTTCTCTCCCAGCCCTGACATTGGATCTGAAGAACCATTCTGTCCTTTTAGTGAATTTTCTGATTTTCTTTCTCTGCTTATCAGTTATTAAAAGCCATGGCTGGGACTATCATGTGGCAAAGTAAAGGATGGGATAATAAACTGATGATGTTGCTTTGTCAAAACAGTAGAGTTGTCTAGCTTGTCCACAGCTGAAGTTAAAAAGTATGAAGAAATGCAGCTCATTTAGAGATTCTACTGAATTTTGAAGGCTAAATGCATTATGCATTTGTGTTTTTCAGGACAGGAAGCCATAACTGTGTGTCAAGGAGTGCTGATGGAAAATGAGTGGAGCTGTCCTAAGGAAGGATTCCATCACAATGTACCAGTTAGTTTTATCAGCTGCTCACAAAATCATGGTATAATTTAGATTACTCTGTACAGGGATGTACAGAGGTTATCTTGTCTAGCCCTCTGCACAAAGCAGATCTAATTAATTTGGGTTGTTTAAGGCCAAATTGAGTAACAGTACTTCTGTCGGTTCTATTAAATATCGCTGGCAAGAACATTCACTTCTCAGTTTAAAAGTAATGACTGACTGCTATCTTTAATCTAAAATTAGTGGCATTGGTTGAGTAACTGCTAGGCAATTACATAAAACACCTTTGCTTGTGAATTCTGAAGTTGTTGCTATGGTCTGGCTAATGGTCTTCTCTAAAGGCGTTCTCCATCTCTACAGTCAGGGAGCCTATGTAAGTATGTAAACATAAACCAAGGTAGCCTATTATTACCATTCTTAGGCAAGCAGTCTGTCTGACCGGCTGGGCTGACTTTGCAGGGTTAAATGGAGAGAATAGTAATTACATCTTTTTACACTTAAATTCACAAAATCCTGTGCATCTGTATTCTCAGGTTTCCACCCCACATTGATAACTAGTTTCCATACTGCTTCCCTAGTATTAACCAAAAAGTTTAGTAACTGCCTTAGTCTACTGAACAACTCTGCAATAACAGACACTTTGCAACTTGCTAATTTATTGTGAGGAAAATTGTTCCTTAGGGATCATCTTTTCTCGACCCATCTGTACCATTGTTCCTGGGGGAGAGGTATGTGTAAATTGGTTTTGCATAATCTAACACAAGCAACTGTATTTCCTTATATTCCACTGTTTTCCATGACAGATCATATTAATGGTTAATTAACGTGAAAGCAACCTACTTCAATTTTTACTGGGCAGATTGTAGAAAATTCTTGACTGTAAGGAAATCAGACCATGTATTTGGAATATCTCTGTTGTTCATGCTCTGGAGTAATAACAGGAAGATCTGTCCTAGTGTGCTCTGAAAGTTACTGGAATTTCATTCATCTGTTGTCCAAGACCTTTCCTCTAGAACTACTTCCTGAGACCCTTTTCAATCTGGCATTAGTTCCTAACAAATGCTCTATGTCTCCATGAAATCTTGTTGCAGAGTCCAAGGTCTCAGGTAACTTTTATCTCAAACTCTAGCTGTTTGCTAAAATGTACTTCTGCTGGAACATGTTTTTTAGTGTGACCCAGGTGGGCAGAGCTGGCCTTTGAACTTCTGGGTACATCAGGGAAAATTCTGTGCACCTTACGCTTCCAAAGCCACCTTTGCCCAGTGTGCTTTGCCTTGGAGCTCTGGGTACCTTATTAGTAGTCTATAAACACTAACGAAGAAATTAATCCCACTAACAATGCTGCTGACTTTTATCTTTCTAGGCAGACCACTATGCACAGCCTCAGCCTGACCATTCAGAATTTGCTATATACTTATTTATATCCCAAATTTAGTTAAGCTTTTTCTACTCTAATACTGTATTTTGTAAGGATGACGGATTTTGTGATCAATATTAAATTGTAAACAATGTTTTAAAAAGAAAATTAAATTAATCCAAGGAATTCTAAGGTATTTTCTTGACTCCTGGACTGAATTAGTTTGGAATCTACCTCTAGCACTCCATCCAGTACCAGAGGACCTGTGTACTTTTTTCTGGGTGGAGCAGGGATTTCCTTTATGCACAAACATTTTTGAGCTTTACTAATCATGAAAAAGAAAATAATGGGGCTGGCCATAGGGAAGGGGAAGGGAATGCATAGGGAAGACTTGATAGGTAACTGGGTATTCAGTCACTAAACCCCCACACGCAGTAGGTAACTCCAAAAACGCCCTCTCTACAAGGAGTTAGGAGAAACCAAAAACCCAAGGCAAAGGAAGAAATCAGTGTTAGAGAAAGAGGAGATGCTGTGAAGCAGTGCTTAGCTTTTACTACTGTTCAAAAAAATGAAGTGTCCAGACACTTGCTTCTATAATTACACTGAAGTGCTTGTGAATGGTCATCTTTGGGGAAAGATGGAAAAGGATGAGGTATAATTAGCTGAAATTTCCTCTTCCTCTTTTTCTTTTTTTTTTTTAACTCTGTTGCTGAGATTCTTTCTAGGAGATGATAAGTGTTCCCATAAAATGATTGTGGAGTCTTGAGACTTCATTGGAAAACCAAATGCTTCAAACTTTTTGGCACAAATCCAAACACATCAAAGCCTAGAAACCAGAGGTTTAATTTCTGGTTAATTTTCCATTTTGATTTTGGATGTTCAATGCAAGTACAGTTTTTCTCATTAGAAAATACCTATTTTCCCCCTTTCCACCTGGCTCTGAAGAATCACGTTTGCATTGGGAGAAGAGAATTCCAAGGAGATTGGTGGCCCTTTTCACAGAGTAAGCATTTTCCACAGGCGGGGTTATGCCAGCCATTAAATGACTAACGTGTAATTAAGAGGCTGGATACTTATAGTTGTCATGTCCCTGATGCCATGAGAGTCCAGGACAGCTGTGGAGGAGTGAGCACCAAGGGAGATCAGGCTTGGCTGACCAAGCCATTTCTGTCTATATTTTTTGTGTTTGGTCTTTGTGTTGGCTACTTCAGGGGGCGAGTGATCTACCATTGCGGACAGTCTGGTGACTCTCCCACATGGGTTTTACAGTGAGTGTACGGTAGAAGGTGCTGCCACTCAGGAGAAGGCCTGCTGTGGGGATACAAGTTGGACAGAAAGGGAGTGCTGGAAAAGGGAAATCTCATGCACTTCCTGTTCTGCTGTGCTGAAGAACGAGTCTTCTTGCCTAGGCTGGTTTATCTGCTCTGTCCATCTCTGCTTGGGGAGTTCTTTGATGCGGAGCTGATCTGAAGGTTAGAGTCCTCTTATCAACTCCATGCTTACCTCTGTTTGTTTTCATTCTGAAGTTCGCTCCCTCATTTTGCAATAACCCACAGGGTGCTGGGTGTTGCGCCAGCTGTGCCTCAATGAAGGATCTTCATTCAACACCTTTATCTTCACGTCACACCAGTCAATGTGACTCCTGCATTTTCCAGCAGCATTCACTACCCAGTCCAGACTTTAGCCAAGCCTTCGTTGGTGGTCAGAAAGGCTACCAGAGCTACCGGGACCTACCATGGGATCTTCAAAAGTAGGTGACATGTTTTAACTTAGCAAGCCTCATTTGGAGGTGTAACGATAGCAATGGATACTGTCTATGGGGAAGCTTTAGGACTTCAATGACATTCATAGATCCAGATAAGAAATCTGTGTGTTCTCTTGCCTGACCTTGGTCTTCATTGCTCTACCTCTCCCCCTCTCATCCTTTTAGATCTAGGGTACGTCATGTATCTGTCTGACATGTACAGCCTGTAAAAAGGGTGATAGATAGAGGGAAAGATGAACAGTAAGTTGCAGGTTGAAAGGGACATTTTGGAGGTTGTGGTCTGGATGGAAAGAATAACATGGGGCTGGAGTGAGAAATGCAGAAGGAAATCCTTCCCTAGCATGACCAGGAGTACAAATATTTGCCTTTTGTTTATAAAGATGATGTGATGGCTTAGGTTGACACTTACCTCTCCTCTCTGTGGTGGTCTTATCATGCCCCCAGCAGGCTTGTATTGAAGCAGTGTAGAATCCAGGAAGAATTTTTGCATCAAAATCAAATGCTAATAATGTGATTTTGGGAAATGATTGGTTTTGGCTAGGCCTAGCTGCAATCTTATTTCCCCCGAAACCCTGCAGAAACCCTGCACTTAAATCAGAGACAGCACCACAGCTACATAAGGAGCACACTACAGGTTTTGACCCTAGTACTTTTAGGGAAGAAGCCATGATTTCTAGGGAACAACAACAAGGTATTTTGTATCTGAGAGTATTTTGTGCAGTCAGAGATGTTGGATAATCCTTGGTTTTGTTTTACTGTACCAATATTTTAGACAGTGCTCTAAAGTTCAGAGTATTTTTACAAACTTAAGTCTACCAGTTGCAACACTCTACTGTGCTCTCTTGGGCCAGAGCAAGGATCTGGTCATAAATGTACAGTGAGCCTCCTAGATTTTGTTGTTTCTGTCTAATGCTTTAGCTTCATATGGCAATAAGAGATTCCCAGTTTCCCTTGAGTTTGTTTTT
>WAAB01025651.1:32686-66980 GCA_013389865.1 Piaya cayana | reverse complement strand
CTTTCAAAATAGGTCAGGAAATGTTTTCATATTTCATAAGCCAGTATTCATTTCTCTGCAACTGTGTCACAATACTTCCTGACTTTAACATGGGTTCACATCACTTAACAGTTCAGTTAATCAACTTACTTTGATGATATTGAAAAGTATATTTAATTACATACCATTTTATGATTCAAGAACATGAGAATGAATATCTAATCTGGAAGGGGAGATTTCTGAAGGAAATATTATCCTTTTGTGAAGATGTACTGAAAGTGTTTTGTTTTATTTTTAAGAGGGATAATTGCTCTGGGGAATCTTTACTTATCCAAGTAAAGATTGCAAGTAATCTCTTAGTCTGTATATTTACCTGACATGGATCCAAGTAGTGGTTTGGGGATACTCTTTCTTTCTTTTTGGCATTATTTGTGTGTGTGTGTGTGTGTGTGTGTGGTATTTCTCATCTCCTCTCTTTTCTGAGCATATATGAGCATATGCTGTAGATATATGTGATAACATTAAATAGGCACCTAAAGATGTGTTAGAAATTATACCATAATATACTTAAGTAAAATTGATTATGTTGCTAAACTATGGAAAAAGGGAAAAAATAGATTATAACACCTAAGATATCTCAGGAGAAATGAAAACATTGATTTGAAAGTAGTTTAGCATAAGAGTTGCAACTACTTTGCTCCAAAGTCACAGGTTGTGTAGTTTTTCTCTGCCACCACTGATTTCCTTGAAGACTAGTGGTCTGGTTTGTCTTTCTTTGGCTTTCTTATACTGGAGAATGTAAATTTGGGTCCAGGGTTCCAGGTGTAGTCTCATGAGTTACAAAGAGTTCAGAGCCTTTTGCAGGTAAGTGCCAAACAGTGAGGAAGCCTTTCAGCCTGCAGACTGTGCTCTTTTAATATTTTTGTGGCTGGAATTCATTGCTGCAAAGGTACCTTATCGCTCAGCTCCACTAGGAACCCCAGGGCTTCCTCTGCATAGCTGCTCCACAGCCAGTTGACCTCCATCCTGCAGTAATGTACTGGTCTGCTGTCCCTCAGGGTGAATGATTTTGTACTTACCACTGTTGAACTTCATTCAGTTTTCATCAGCCTGTGTCTCTGACCTGCTGGGGTCCCTCTGAACAGCAGACCTCTCCTCCTGCAAATCAACTGGTCCTAGAGCATATGAAAATGTCTTCATCTGAAAATTTGCTAAGGATGCATTTGATTTCTCTGTACTAGTTGGTAATTAAGACATCAAGCATAGATACCGGCCTTCAATAGGTATCTGGAGGAACAGGACTTGAAGATATCCATCAGCTAGGTTTTAGCTTAAACAGACCACCCAGTTTTTCTCCCACCTCTCAGTCCCTTTCTCTTCAGTAGAGCTACTGGGAGGGCAGGCTGAAAGTCTAGCTAAGTCAAGATATGTGATACCTGCTACCGTCCCTTTGTCCCTGTAGCCCGCAATGCAGTCAGGAAAGGCAAACTGAAGAGATGAGTAGGAGTCACCTGAATTGACTGAGGCCTCATTACAACAATCTGTGTAAACTGTGTATTATCTGTTTTATTTTCTTATTTAGTATGGAGACACCTGTAGAATGCTAGTAATAATTTTGAAATATTTAGTTAAGTTAGAAAACTTAAATGGAGGTTACACACTTTGCAAATAAGCAGCTTTAGAAAATAGTTGGATACATACCAACATCCTCAAAAGACCACTGATAGAATTTTGCTTCATTCAAACAGTCCCTTGGAGTTCGATAAAGGTCTCAGCCAGAGAGTCCTTAGCACTTATATCACTTTAGGCCCTAATTCTGAAAAGTAAACATCTTTTCTTAAAAGTAAGTCCAAGTTCAGTGTTGTCTTATTTGCTTATCCAAATATCTGATGCTATAAAATCAGGGTACTGAATGAAAATTAGGAGTTTTTATTAATCTTAAGTCAAACTGCCAGTCGTCAGGGGACCTGGAGAGTCTGAAGCATGCAACTTCCAAAGGCTAAGCAGGCAAGAACTTGTGTGCCCTGGCATCTGAGATATGCCAGGATGCTTTTTAGGTACAAAATGTGATACATCATGATGAAGTAAGGTGAAGCAAAGCTACCTTAAAAAAGTCTATCATAATTACAGTTATTGAGTTCATTGGCTGAAGAATAATTCCAGATTTGTTATTTCCTCTTCAACTTTCCACAGATAATTGCATATATAATTGCAACAGTGTTGCATTTTTATTCTGGGTTTATTTTATGGTGAAAGAAATATTCAGAACTTAGAAATATTAAGATTGCGACTTTCTCAAGGACACAGGAAATCTGTGGTAAAGCAGAAAACTGAATTCTAGTGTCATGAAACTCTAGATGGTGGTGTTAACCATCAGACCACCAAAGGGCAAGCCTAAGGCACACTCTCCTGAGAGAAAAACATCAAACTAAAAGTTTCAAATTGAATGTAGTGAGACTTCCAATCCCTTCTATAGTTACTCCACAGCAGTGATGCCCAGGACCTCATGCATTGGCTGAGTGTAAAAACAAAAGTTCTGAGGGATACTCAGTAAGTATCATTGCAGCTGACTGCCTTGTGTGAGCTGGGACAGCAAGGAGAGGACTTTGTGGACAGCACTGGATACTGTGCCAGCTTTCAGGTGTGCTGTCGGCACAGTTTCTGTGTCAGAAAGAGAACATTAAAAAAAATTAGTTGCAAATCCGTTTAATCAGAGTTGCACTTGACATTCACAGACCACATCAAGGGAATTAAAACCCCAAAAATGAACCGGTAAGACTTGAAAGACTTTTAAAAATAGCCTGTGGTTGTGGACTGGGTGACACAGGAGAGACTGGTGGCTATCTTGCGTGGTTGCTAGCAGTGACAAACATGACACGCCTGGGGTCACCCAACTAAAGCACTGGCAAGGGACAACGGGCTGTGTGCTGCACCTTGCACATTTTCACCTCGGCTGGACAGTTAGGTAGGATGGGCAACTGCTCGTTATCTTGACTAGTGCATTACCTCTGTAAAAGGGAAAGATGAGAAGGTAGAGACTGTTCAGACACAAGAAGTTAACAGAGTGAGAAAAAGCGAGACTGTGTCCAAAGTTTCTTTTACAGGGCAAGGTTAGTCTATCTTGCACTCTTTTAATCAGCAGTTATGGATTTAATGCTTTGCTCTAAAATCTGTTAAATTGAGTGTGTGTTCATAATTATGAGCTAATTTGCTATTATTACAATGAATGTCAGTGTTTAAAATAAGCACTGGGGTTATTTTGGCGGGGGAAATGCTGCAAATAACTGAAGTGGTTTGCAAGTAAACAGAAAGCTTGGGATGAAAGAATAGTAAACTCTTCTGCTAGTAAATTATAATACTGATTAAAAGAATTTTTTTATTTCACAGTGTTTCTTCATAACTAGCTGATAAGAATTTGTATGTAGAGAATTACACTTTCCAGTGTTATTTGTTCTAGTCTAGGTGTTAAAATTTCTTTTCTTTGTCCTCAATTTCACCTAGAAAACTTAATTTATTGTAATTACCATATTGTGAAAAAAAATTCCTTTCATGTAGTAACAAAATTAATTGACTAGTCACTCATAGTTTTAGGGAAAGAAATATGAAAGTGCAACCTTCATTTCATAGAGAATAAGAAGAAAAATCTGAAATAAAACAAAACACTGAAAATTAATGTTCCTTTTAAATTCTTAGAATTTTTATAGATAAAATTTCATAAGTTCCAGTTACATTTGTAAATCTGTAAGTAACTGAAAAGAAGCCACTGAAATATTTTTTCCTGCATAGAATTATCACAAATATGTGAAATTTTCTGACATCAAAAGTGGATATACTCTAATACTTCAGATGCTACTGTGTGCTAAACATTGTAATTAAAATATCTGTGTCCCTAGAAAGTGTTCTTCTATAGTATCTCCAGATAAGAATGCTGCAAACTCTTAATTTAGATTTTGGGGAAGATCATAATAGGAATGGGAAAATCTGCTCTTGAGTTCCTCCTTAGTGCTCCAGTTTCTTGGAAAAATTTGTCCCCTATATGTGCAGTCTCATGCTGAAAACCATTTGTCTAACTGACGATTTAGCACAAGAACATTTCCAGATGGAACCTGATCAGTGCCCCCCCATCTCCAATCTGTTTTCTTTGAAAATAAGCTTCCAAAGTAGAGACACTGATTCAGCAGGAAATTCAGTTGTTAAGTTGGAGATACTCTTTGGAAAGAGAAGACTACAACCATAGGTGGTCAGGCTGGCATATTTCAAAGAGAAGGTGGACTGTTTTGCAGATATAAAATTTGAAAGAATAAGAGAGCACTGAAACACCTAAATAGCATTTTGTTGGGTGTTTGTTATTTGTAAAAAGGTAAAATGAATTAGAAACTAACCCAAGTATCAATTAACTAATACACTAATAATACACTTCCTTTCTCATCAGAAAAGCTTGATGAAGTTGCAGTGAGAGAGGTGGTTGAAAGACAGAAAGATTAGGCTTAGGAATCTGACAAACGTTAAAGAGCTTTTGTGACATGCAGTTGCTAAAAGATAACATAATAAAATCCCCAAGTCACACGTCTTAATTTTGGTCAAAATGTAAAGTGACAGATTTATCTGTACTTTGATATTTAGTAGTGGGAGGTAAAAGCTAAGGAAAAAAAATGCTTTGGTCTCAATGTGGAAAAATACCTTGAAGAAATAGTTTGAAATCTGATTCGAGATCAAACTTCATAGCTAGATCTTTCCTTTGGTCCTTTTCAGTCATATACTAGGAACAGAAGCACTCAAAGTCCATGGCTGCATTGGAATTATGAATCTTGGCACTGTTTCTGGCAGTTGCCAGTACCAGATGTTTCTGAAGACAGACTTTTTTTTTTTTTTTAACACTGTTGATAGGAGCCATCTGCTTCCCAAATATCTCAGCTAAAGAATGACTGTAAATGTATATTTAATAATTAACTGGTAATGAGCTGGGCAACTTTATAATTGAGTAGTCATTTGCAAATCCATTCTCTTCCTTCACTTAACTAACAGGAGTTTGAACTTTTGGGATTTGCAAAGCACAATTTTCAATGTTTTTCAGTGGATGAGAACCTTTGTGTACTGATAGAAAGCTAATTTACTTTTCTTTCAACAAGTTCTTTGACAAGGCTATGAACTGAAAAGTATCAGCAGAATATACTTTAAAAATACTGCCAAAGGTATATTCTGAACCAAAAGTATATTCAGTACAGATAAAACAGCCACTAAAATCTGTAAATGACAAATGCAGATCAGAATAAAATAGTTACACTTTGGTAAAAGAGAGAGATTTCACTTTTGCTTGTCCTTTGTCTGTAGATTTCAATCAATGATACAACAAGCAATTCTTATTAACAAATGTCCCTGTTCAAAGAAAATAATGGAAGGTTACAAAACAGATGCCCTGATCTCAATTTTTCCTCTGTTGATTACAAAGATTTTTTTTGCCTTTAATGATAGTTCTTATGGATTTTGGCCAGTTCATCTCACTGTTAAGAATCACTGATGATCTATGATTTATAGTGGAATGTCAACGCTAACTTTGAAAACATGAATGTTCTTTTCTTCAGAATTGCTCTGAAAATCCCCTGAGAAGTGGAGAACTGTCTGGCCCTTCCATTTCCAGTCTGAGCAGGAAGTTCAGGAGAACAAGAAAGCTAGAATAATACCAGAATATTTGTACAAAGTTAAAGCTGGTTAAAACTGAATCTGGAATGAAATCAAGAGTATGCTTTCTTCTTTTTCTTTATTAATTAGACATGCAATGATTATCAATAGATTATTTTATCTTGGTGTTTTGGTCACATCTTAAGGTTTCCACAAAGACCTTCTCTGTAATGAGAATGTGATTCCAAATATTTTCTGCCTTTATGGTCTGCACACCATGGAAACATCACATGGATTTATTGTACCCTGAGATGACCACCTGAGAAGATGGTCTTGGGAGACAGAGGTCATCTCTGAACTCCACAGTGTACTTGATTAGACACACAAGCCACAGTATGTACATAGATCTGTGTCGTCTTTTCCTTCTGTGCCCATTCTGGTCTCAAGTCCCCAGTCTCTGCTGCTTCTAGAGTTGTGGTGGAGAGTAAAACTTCCAGTCTGCTGTGAAGGGCAGAGAAAAAGGCACCTTGTACACAGCAATTATTTTTAAGGAGGCACCACCCTATATTTAACCATATATATTACTATATGATTTCCAAAGGAAAACACAGACAGCCAAACTACTAAAGTACTTAGCATCCCTCTTTTGTGTCTAGAGTATGTAATAACTAACAGACCTGGTTTTTAATCTTTACTGAGAAAGACATTTCCACTGGTTTCTGGCTGATCTCAGATTGAATTTTATACCTGAACATTTTCTATATTATAGGACTTCAGTCCTAAACAAGGACAGCAATGCTAAAACTCCAGTCCTGTCTTAGAATTGTCAAAGATTTCTAAGGCAAGTTCACCTGCCTTAGAATGAAAGGAAAACAGGAAGGGTGGGTGAAAATTAATAACTGCAAAGCTGAACTTCTTCAAGGATGGACAATTTATGAGCTTTATACAGCAGGATCAAGAAAATGTATGGAGTGAAATCAAAGACAATTTTAAGACTTAAACTTGTGTACAGAACAATAAAGCAGAAGCACACAAAGAATTTCTCTGTGTGACATTACTCTGCAAAACCAGCTCTGAAAAGCGCTCTGCATGGGGCTCATTAAAATTCTGCAGTCATGGTCCACAAACAGAGCAGGACAGAATGAATAAAGGTCTGTACAACAGAGTTTTGGAGAAAATCAGATTACTTTGTCATAACCTGACAGTTCAGTCTTGAAAACTATACTCTCACTAGTATTCCTGTTGTCTCTAATTGCATGATGGGGTCCTCAGGACTATCTAAAGAAAAATCAGCTCTGCAGACTCATCAAAAAACCCCACCAATTCAAATACATGTCTATTCATTCCTCCTTCACCCTGTTGCCTCAGTATGTCTGAACATATGTGTTGTGACCTCCTTTATTTTATTAATTGAAATTATGTAATGGCATGTGAGCACAATTTTGCATTACATTACTTATGATTTTTGTGTAAAAAAGTAGAATAGGATTTATTTTCATCATTACTTGACAGCAAAACACAGACTTTTATAAGTTTAACAGACTTTGAGACCTGAGAAAAATAGTTAGCTAGAACTCCTACATAATATAAATAGCTCTTGTGCAAATCCACAACCTGCACTTGAGTTGGACTTTATTTTGTAGAAGGAAATCTAAGGTGAAATCCTGATCCTGCCTTCTCACAGATATAAATAGCTAGTGGAGAAACAAGTTCTGGTATGTTTTTGTTTCGTTTAATTCAAGGTAAAATCTGTCCTTAATTATAGTTTATGAACACTAACTTGTACAATAAAATGGCAAATGCTATAAAGCACTGTTCTTTAAAAATTATTTCCTTATAACTAACATACAATATTTGCTCCAGAAGTTCTAACCTTGTCCTCCTTTCTCAGGAAGCAAACTCCTTCATTAGTTTCATCTGGATTTTATCTGAATAAAGAACTGCAGGATCTGATCCCTTGGACAGTGGATGAAATAAATTCAACAGGATAACTCGTTAAGAAAACAAGTCAAAAGGAATTTTTTCTGTTTCTAGTGTAAGAGATGTTGACAGGACCTAACCTTACCAGCAAGCTTGTTGCTTCTATGTAAACCTGTTCGCTTTCAGACTTCTGGTACATGTTGCCGAAGAGCTTTGGCAGAGTTTATATTTGCCACTGCTGAACCCTTTTAACAAGGTTTGTGGGTCATTTGAAAGCTGCAAAGCAAAGTGAGACTTTGCTTTTCTTCTTTGCCAATTTCATTATCCTTTGGCTTGTAGTTAAGGGCCATTTCCAAAAGCCTAATGGACATTTTGATTAGGTTTCTACAGAGGTAGTACTCACTTTATTTTCCTGGCAGATTTCCATATTCACTGTGACTAATGCAACCTCTATTGTTATTTGACAAGTGAGAAAAAAGACAATTTTTTTCATTCTTCAAGGAGAGAAACTGTCAGGTACCAGAAGAATAAAGACTTCAGTGTTTACCTTTCCACACAGCCCAGTGACTGTACAGAGGCAACAGGACGTTTTTACTGGATTGAATGAAAGAATATGCAAAATGGCACCAGTGGACTGGAAAAATAAACAATTTGCATATTTCTTATTGTCAGTCTACCTTTTCTTCAGTGACATATTGCTATGGAAACAAGTAAAGATCACTTTAAGCTGGCTATTAGCATTTCAGCCAAAATTGGTCAGATTTTGGCCACTCTATGGAAGTTTGCTATGTAATCTGCGTGTACAAAAGTGAATGTCAAAGTGATTCAGAGGACCTAGAGCACCCAGCTATTCATTGCTTTTAAGACTGACCTTATGTTTGTATGTCCCTAGGCAGAATTGCCAATGGAACCAAAGGGGCATTTTGTCTCAGTAAAGAATGAAGGATGATGCTGCTGGGAGCCAGTCATCTGCTCAGTGCCTGGTCTTTGGAAGTGGCTTGGATGCTAGACAGAATTATTTCAGTAGGAAATCCAATCTTCCTGATCCCAGAGTGGCTCTGCCAAGATGTTATTTTGTCCCATCCACAGAAAGAAAGAGGAAGGATTTTTGTAATACTGGGATCCTTATTTATGCTTGAGGTTTCACCTTGAATTCTTCTTTCTCAGAGGAAGTGCAGAGAGCAGAATTTCTTGCTTTTCCCCTTGTATCTCACACCCAGCCACAAACTAACCCCAGTCTTGGCAAGTGCAGATGCAATGATCCTTCTCTGCAGGGTGCTCTTCAGGTGTCCTATCGCTCAGCTGAACCAGCTGGGATATGCACCTTGCTTTTTCTACCACAACTGATAATTTTGCTATATGCATGCATAGAGGACCAGACTTGTTGCTCAGGAGAGTAAGCAGGGCAGAGAGAGCGTGATATTCTTTATTTACATTCCAGTGAGATTAGA
Organism: Piaya cayana; assembly: GCA_013389865.1. Classification (NCBI taxonomy): domain Eukaryota; kingdom Metazoa; phylum Chordata; class Aves; order Cuculiformes; family Coccyzidae; genus Piaya; species Piaya cayana. The sequence continues at coordinate 58,011 of WAAB01025651.1, read as the reverse complement.
ATATTTTGACTCTTTCAATTTCTGCATATGCATGCAAAGCAGAGAGTCAAAAGGCTTTCCCTTGTCATCTTTTCCCTAACACAGTAGCACAAATAAAGCATTTATGATTCCCTGCAATGTGGCTCAATCTTTTTCTGCTCACTCAGACTGAGTGTCTCTGGAGAGGATCTCAAGGCACTTGCTGATGTGAACTGCTGCAGCTGTACTTCCTTGGCAGGTTCAGGACCTCCTGTAGGTCAGTGACTACTGCCAAGCTCTGCAGTGTTCCCTTCACGCTTCTCAAAAGGCAGTTCAACAGAGGCAGCACCTTCCATTAGTTATCTTCACATTCAGACAAGTTTTTATAATTCCTACATTTCTCAAACATTTCTGTGTCCTCCTTCAGACACGTCTCTGTTAGCACAAGTTGGGAACCTTGAGTAATTCTGAAAGGCTCAGCTAGGCACGCTTGAGCTCTGTTGCCAGAACCATTGACCTGCATCACTGCCCACCAGCCCTGATTCTGTCAGGCTAAGTACAAGATAGCACCATGTCTTCCTCATATACTGAAACAGTAAAACTGGTTCACCTTTAAAAATACCAAAGGACTGAATGCAGACAAAGCTGGGGATTCCTATGTGTCTTCATCATTCTTCTATATATCCTCATAAAAGGCTTTGCACTTGCCAAAAATAATATAAATATATATATAATCTATTAACAGAACCTTCTTATCCCATCTTTTAAAGGCATTTAGAATAAGTTTGATTTGTTGAGGTAATCATGTATTTTTCCCAGTGTCAGGTGTTAATATGTGCGTTTTTAAATGTTCGCTATTTTAAGTTACAGATTTTATTTGACTTGTCATTTTAGCTAAATGCCATAAACAAAAATGGTCTGTAATTTTTTTTTTCAGACATATTTATCAAACACTAGTGTGTAAATTGTTATGAAACTGATACTGAGTTTAAATGAAAGATTTTTGGAGAATCATTTTCTTAGTATTTGGCTTGTTGCAACATATAACATGTTACAGAAGTGTTGTGAACATTTTTTTAATTTTGTTAAGTTTAGGAACTCCTTATATTCACCTCATGGTGTTTCAACACTCCAGGAGTTCCAGAACCTCATGCAGGCATGGAACAAAACTCCCCCCGCTGTGGTAGGCTCCTATGGGGATTAAAAATATCTTGGCTTGTCACCTCTCTATTTTGGTTTCTGACTGTCCAGCTCTCCGCAATATATTTAAAGTATAAAGCAATGTGACTCCCTCAGATAGTCATTCCCTATGTGTCCGTGTTTGTTTCTTACATTTTAATGTCAATAGTATTTTAACAACCTTTAGTTTTAGGTGTCACGATAGTTTGACTCTTACAGAAAAATTTGAGATAAGCCTGTTCCATCTGGGAGTCCAGAGCCCATTTGCTTGATCCTCTAACAAATATTTTCATAAAACAGTGCAATGCATCCAGATTTTTTTTTCTGTTGTTCTTATTCAATTGAATTGATTTTATAGAACTGACAGGTGGTGAAAGTACATTTCATCAACTCAGTAACCAGTCACATTTTCCAGACAGCTGCTGTGTTAATAATCCATACTTTCTTGTCAGTGATCATATTTATATTGGCACATGATTAATGCACTCACATCACTCTGGGACCATTAACCTACTGCTGTCATCTGTGCTGTCTGAAAGGATGAATCTGCCTTAGCTCCATGTCATGAGTCAGGCAGTGCCCAACCTGCACTTGTTTCACTGACTTGCTGTATGAACCAGACAACTCATGATTTAGTCTTCTTCTCTGCAAAATGCAAAGAATAGTATTTTCCTACTTCCAAAAGATGTTGCGTAAATAAGTACATTAAAGAAGATTAGAGATTAGAAAATAGTGGAGCCACAGAGAGGAGGTAAACTGATGGTGCAGGAACAGATCTCATAAATCCATTTGGCCCTAAAGCAACATAAGGAGGTTAGGATACACTTTTATTAAAATAATATATTATAGTTTGACAGAAATTGTTTAATAAATAAAATAAAAATAAAAAGTATTTCAAAACAATTCAAATTGTGTCAGCTTTCAAAAAAAGAACCACACAGATTTGTGGGTGATTGGATTGACAAAGATATTTGCACTCTCCCTAATTACAGCACAGATTTGCTGTGCCTAAATTTAAAAAATTTTGCTGTATTAATGGAGGGTTTTACACTATCTTCACATTTGAAAGTGCATACCCAAGAGGTGTGGCTCAGCACCCAGAATATCAATGGCTAAATCCTCTAACTTTCTTCCACTGAAAAAGAAGTACTTCATTTCACCAAGTGCCAGAACAACACCCCCAACCCCAAAAGAAACCCAAGACAAATCCAAACCCTACACTCTCCAACCACTCAACCAAAACAAAAAAACCACAAAAGTTCAAATGGGTCAGTTTGAATGAAAAAAACCATCAAAAATCAAAATTGTCTGTTGTCAATGGAAATGACTGTTTAAATGAGATACTACCATATAGCTCTGGAAGTGACTTTCTGCTAATGAGAATGAGAATGAAAAACACATCCAGACCAAAATCTTTTGCAGTATATTTGTCAGAGAAAGAAACAGTTCTCTGGATCATCACTATAGAGCTGATGACTTAAAAAGTTTAGGTCTTTAAGCAGTTTTGTTTTTAACAGTCTTTCAACATGACCCAGACTGTGAAGGGTGCTGTGGTCTCTTTCTCTCTTGTTTCTGAACATGGGGCATTTTACTGGCACTGCCAGAGTTGCAGCACCAGATTACAAGCATACAGGTGATATTATCTAGGTATAAAATTCATCCTTTATGAGTAAGGTTAAAAAATCCCCTAATTTTCTGGTACAAAAAGCAGAGATGTATCTACCTTGAGAACATCCACACCTGTCACTACTGTAATACTCAAGTGCCTCCGGACCATTGATGCAGTTTCTGTCAGGTAGGCAGTTTCAAGCCATATTTCAAAGAAAGAATATTAAGTTACCATATAGGTCAAGTGATGTTACCAAGGGAAAAAAAGTATCTAAGACAGAAATGGAATCCAGCTCTCTAGAATCTCAGTTCTGCTCCTGCCCACTCAATTTTTTTTCTTTTTTGTGGCTTTAATGTCAATACATTCCAACAAGAAGATGTTTTTCTGATATCAGTTTTCTGTGTCTAAAGGTAGAAAAATTGCATTCACAAGGTTTTGGAGCGGAGAATAAATTAATTAACTGAATTGATTTAGGCTTTCTTTCATATGTGAATCTCTTCTAAACCAAGTAAGAGGAAATGATTTTCAATAAATATTTTTAATCAATAAAAGGTTAACATTTAAATATTTTTCTCCTATGAGTTAGACTGAGTTGCTCACATTTTACCTGGTTGTATAATGTTACATTAAATACTTAATTTTAGATTTCATTAATATTAATAGTTATCAGTGACATTATGGAAAAGATAGGAATTCTCATGAGGAATGGATTATTGATTGAAAATACTTCATTGGACACCTATGTCAGTAAGATAAAAATATTTTTTTTCTATTTTATGTAGATTCCAGAAGATACTGATATACTATAATGGATCATAATTATTCTATTGCATTTTTATTGACTTTGCCAGAAAAGGGAACAAATAAATGGTTTGTTTAAAATCTTACAAATCTAAGAGAAAAGTCATTGTAAATAGCAACTGTAAAATAATACTGTGGATGTATGTAAATATATAAAATGTATACGTGAATTATAATAATGTAAAAATTGAAAAAGGCTTAACAAGAGGCATGCTCTAAACCTATGCCTATGGAGAAATATTTTGACTTTTGTGGTATTCTATGCATGTTGAATTGCTTTCCTCCAAATGCTGATGATTTGTAATACTTACAATACCACGGGAAGTAAACAGTAATCATGATGCTATTACCAAAATGTGAAACTGAGTGTGAGCAATTTACCTTGCCTTAAATTTTTATATGTAGTGGTCTATAGCAACAAGATTATTGCTGCCATTAGAAAGTTTTGAATAAATGAACTCTCTTTGAGTATAACTCAAGCAACAGTTAAATGCATAGATCCACACAAATGTTATAGAACATTTCGCTGCTTCTCCCTTCTCAGAGTACTTAGGTACTTGGACGTAAGTAGTATTTGATGGTTGAAAAACACATGGATGCTCAATACTGTGCTGCTTCAACACTGTGATGCAAGTTTAGCATTGCCACATCATGTTTAGATGACCTTTGATATGGCAAACCTTACAGTTTCTAATTGCAGGTGAATTTATCTGCGTATTCAAACTTAGTATCCCCATATCTGTGTGAAAACAGTGTATCAATGTTCTTGGAGCATGCCAATGGCATTGAGTCTAACCTAAAGAATACCAGCTGCATCCTCCTAAATTAATTTAAATATTGGCAAAACAGCAAACAGAAAACTTAGTTATTCACTGGATCCCTGAAAGGGCAGATCCTTGAACTGCAGGCAATATAAAACTGATTGATTGACATTAATGACAGCTATGTCCATTTATATTATTAAGCACTTTCACAGTAGAAGATAACACAAGAGATTTACACACACTCAGAGAAAATCCTATCTGTGCCATAGTTATGTATGAATCTGATTTTTTTATAAATACCAATCAATTAGTGACCTAAAAGCCTAGATTTGTCAATCCAGTCAATTCAATGCTTTACTGACAGGTCTGTTACTCATTGCAAGTATTAAAATCATACTTCCTACAGCAAAGTTTTCATATAATATGATTTTTGAATGAAACACACAGGGACTGGAAAATGCCACACAGAGGGGAACATTAAACTGACAGTAGCTTCAGAGAGTAGCCACTTCAAATATTTGATGCTATCAGTTAGCTAGGTTAGAATGGGGTGCAAGCCTTTGCAAATTCAGGCATAAAGCCTAATCTACTAGAACTGTAACACGCAGGTATCCTGTCTTTTAAATTAAGTTCCTTTGGAAAACAAGTCAGAAAAAAAATTGCATTCATCTTGCAGTACGGGTATATGCATCACACAGATTTCTCTGATCTTCTGCTAATACATCTTATTATCTGCCTTAATTACATGAGAAAGTGGAAGATGGAAAGACTCATCCAGTTAATTTCAATCACTAATTTGTATTTTCTACAGTCTAATGTTAAATGTTTCAGAAAACACAAGGACAAAGAAATAGAGCTGAATAAAAATTATGCTCAGAGGTTGTTCTTACTTGCCAGCCTTCAGTAGTTAGAAAAATGTAGTTGCTTTAAAGGTGAAACATATTCTATGATGTTTTTACAATGCCATTATGAATGGCCTAGTATTTCTGGATTAGTTTGAACATTTTACAATAAGTAATTAATCATTAAAATATTTTTTGTTTTCTTGATCTATTGAGTTTAGAGAGCTTTGCTGTTTAGAATTGGTCTTCTGTAACAAGTTTTTTAACAGACTTGTTCTACTTACCATTGTCTCTTCTGGTAACAAAAGTCCTCCCAGTCCTAAATAAGAAAACTGAATAAAAATGACCTATTGGGAACACTTAGAGCTCAGGATTTATTTTATTCAAATGTAAACATGAGTTAATCCCCCATTTTTCCTAAAGGAAAATAAGGCATGGGGTTGCCAAATGGAGACAGTGGCACAGTAAGATCTAGACCACAGGAGTTTCTAACTTGTACTGCGCCTGTTCAGGTTGGCACTATAAAATAAGCATTTCCATCATGCTTGTTTATCACAGATAATCACTTTCTATTTTTTAGTTTCCTTTCAAGGATCAGTGTGCCAAACACTGTCACACAGTGATTGCTATTCACATGGGGAGACCCATGTAAAAGTTAACACCACATGATCCCATTTTCTAACAGCTTAAATTAGAAGCTAGTTAAAATCACATCTATTTAAAATTGTAAAGGGGTTAGCAAAGCAAGGCAAAATAACTGTGATTACCTCAGCTCAGATATTATTTGATGGGACATCCAGAATAGGAAAGGGAAATTTAGTGTGTGTACTGTGTAGCTCCAGGCACTTGAGACATATGGGTATATTAGGAGTGCAGAAACCTTATACAAGCAATGAAGAGAGGAGGGATCCATGAACAGTAATGTAGATCAGCAGTGCTGTGACTGTGTTTTCACAGACATCAGTGTGGGACGCCTAGGACAGATGGTCTGAATAACATCTAGATATGTGCTCTTTCCAGACAGGCTGTCACATGTTTCTTTTGACCTTTTAGTTTAAGCATATATAGCAATATCCTGCTGCATGCTAATAACTTGCCACTGGCTCATGAAGCTGAGGTTATTCTATTATTCTTTGAACAGAACAGAGGAAATATTGCAGAGATAGGAAAGTTAAAACGTGCTTCACTTTCCCAGTTTATAAATATTCCATACCACCATTTGCTTTATTCAGTTACCTTAAAATAATATTTAAGTTGGCTTAAGGTAACAGTTAAAATAAAGGCCTTGCATTCAAAATAGAGGTTTGTTAAATACATAAGTGAACTGAAAATGAAAGGACATTGACCTGTGTGTTTTAAGCCTCTATTGATCATGGTTTTCTCCTTGTGCCTAGCAAACTTGCTCTCAGCTTCCAGGAAGGCAGTAGTCATGGTACGTCTTTATCTGGAAGACGTAAATGGGAGCAATACCATTTGGAGGCCACTCTTGTAAAACCCCGAGAGCTTTCCATAAGAGCAGTCTTTCAGGATCATGTCCCTTGAATATTTACAGTGGTGATGCAAGTTTAGCATTGCCACATCATCCTCTTGCAATCTTTCTCGAAGTCCAGGATATGAACCATCACCTTCAAACTAATTTCTTCCCCTAATTAAAATTATTCTCACTATTCTTCCCAAATGAAATAATCACTTCTCTGAAGGTCTCTGTTTGCTTCATTGGGTGTTATCACTTGCTCTTGACAAAGTAGCAAATCTCTCCTTGCAACTGCAAGGACTAAATTTTCCTTATTTTCTCCTCAATTCTGATTCATTGATGTATTTTAATGTGATAATTTTTCCTTTCATTGGACCTTGTATTTGGTCAGTCAAACTAGTGAATTAAGTGAGATGAAAATTCTACATTCATTTTCATGCATGATAATTCAGGGGACATTGTCCCCCAAGAGACATATGGTATAATAACAGTTTGTTTGAGGACAATAGAATAGACCAACAGAATTAGGAGTAAGACATTTCAGTGTGTAAGTTTTTATTGTGCCATACTTCTTGGAGTAGATATATACTGCACTTCATTATACTTTGGTTTCTTCCCTATATCTTCCCTGAACTTCTTTCTGCTGTTCAGACTATGGAAGAGTTCACTCTGATTTGTCAAGTATTTTATGTCAGTTGTTGCTGTTACTATTATATTCTTGTTCATAAAATATTAATTAAAAGCAAAGACAGATGTGATACCAAGTGTATGCTTGTCACCATCCTCTTCCTTTCCCCCTGCTAGCTATTTAATACAGGGTATCTCTGGTAATATTTGTTCCAACAGAAGCTAAGACGCTGGAATGGAGACCTGATCTGAACTTCTCAAAGTTCTATGAGAAAAAAAAGTCAGTATGCAACTAGTTAATACATATTCTTAAGCACCAGAGACCTTCAGCTGCACTTATTTACCATTATTTTATGCTTTCCAGACACTCAGGCTCCTGGACAAGTTTAAGCAGTAGCCATTCATTTGACATTCAAAGTAATAATTCTAAGTCTACCTCCCTCTCTCCCTCTATCAATTACTTGCAGTGCTCATATTTTATCTGTTATTTATCAGAAGTTTCCATGCAGCTGAAAGCTGAAAAACAGCACTTTTCTACCTGGTACCATGTACTGTAGACCTCCTTTTCAAGCCTGGGAAAAGCCTTGAGAATCTAACCCACAGAGGCACAAAGTAATTTGGTGAATACAAACAATTTTTATTGAAAAACAATTCTTCTAGAGTATAGCTTTTATTTCAAAATGCTGCCACTACCTTCATTCCTTAGAGTTTAGCTGTGAAGACCTGTTTTCTCTCTGAAAGCCCCTGGAATACTTTCCAGTTAAAGTATGACAATTTTCAGATTCTGTGGTTAGCCGTTTTGTAGCATGAAGATTTAATAATTTGGGCTTTTAAAAAGTAAGTACAGTTCCTTTACTTTGTATTTGGTAAACAGAAGAAATGTGAGAGAAGTTTGAGGTGTGTTGGGGTTTTTGCTTTTTTGTTTCTAGAAAGGGAAGATGTGAAGGTGCCTGGCTGTAGCTCCTGTTTAGCAAGTCATACATATTGCCAGCAGTCTTACACACATGCTTACTGTGCAAGCATGAGGATATTTGCTGCTCGTTACTTGACCACTTCAAAAAGGACAAACCACAGCATGTTAAAACATGCTACTTAGATTTTGGTCTGCCTTTGGGCAGACAATTTCCTGTTCATGTATTTCCATAGCAGGCTAGGGTGCTTCAGCGTACATGAGATAAAGCCTTTTTTTCAGTCACTTGAGTTTCTCACTTGATAAACATCTGGCATTGGTTTGTGGTGCAGAGATATCCAGGACTGAAAAGAGAGTATTGACGAAAGGAGAAATTCTATGACACATTACTAGCATGGTTTTCTCTGCTTTCCCCTACTGCAAGCTTTCAGTTTAATCTTTGAACTGTGCTGTGACTGGCCCCTCACCCTCCCAGATATAAAGCTGTGGTCAGTATCCGTATCTTCTTTGTGCGACTCCGCAAATATCTCCCACAGCAGTGTTACCCATTACTGGATAAATACAGTGCCTTTTCATTTGTCCCTGTGTCCCTTAGGGACAAACAAACAAAAGGAAGTACTTTTTTCTCATGATATGTAATAAAATAATGGAAATCATTGCCACAGGATGTTGTGGAGGCCAAAAAAATAAATGGTTTTTAAATGATACTAAATAAATGTGTGAGGCTTGGGTCCAGCAATGGCTATAAAGTACAATTGTCCACATATAAATATACCTAAGGAAGACTCTAAATTGTAGATATCTTGGAAAACATACTGTCCTGGAGATGTTCTGTTCTTAAAGGACTTCTGCTACTTACTACTGTCAGAAACAGGATTCTGAACAAGATAAATCTTTGTCATAAATCAGTATAGCCATGTTAAGTCTTTTTGTTCTTGTCCATTTTAATTTCTTAAGAAAATATTTTAATTATTGCCAATGCTAAAGTCTCACATTATGTTTTTTCATTTATCTTCTCCTTCAGCCCAATAACTTATATCCCAGGGCAATGAAGCAACAGAAAATGTTACTAAAATGTCAACAGTTTTCATAAAACTATTCTCAGATGTCCACAGTGGATTTCTTTATTCCAGCAGATGACGGAAGCTATTTTGCTGAACTAGTCTTTGATCCTATACAACAAGAATACAGCTTAAAACACAATTGTTCAGTCAGAAGAAATGCTCCTTTGCTGTTTGGAAAAAAAAGCCAATAATAAAAAAAATAGAATTAATCAGTTTACAGTTGCATAACGAATTCCAGCAAGAATCTACAGGAACAGATCTGGGATCTGCTTGCACTGACTGCCCAGGAAAGGTTGTCCAGAGGGCAATTGGCTAAAGACTTACAAATATCAACTATCCTTAATGGTGCAAATCCTTATCTAGAATAGGTTAGCTCCACCATCTCCAGCTGGGTAGGATCTGTGAGGATAAGACCAGAAATTTGAATAACAAGAGGACTGGTGTTGTTAGAAAAACAAGGTAGTGATTTTCACAAGAACACAACTTGAAGATTGAACACTGATATAATATATTTTAAGTTTCTCATTCATCAGTTTACTTTTAAAGGTCATATTTTCCCCTTGAAATTAACTACCCTTCTTGACCTTAGAAATTCTTAATAACTCAACCTTGAGGTAAGCTGGAACAAAATCATACAAATCCAAAGGATTCTGATGGAAGCAGAATGAGGCCCGTAGATTCATTCTTCTGCTGTAACTGAAACTTTGACTTCTCTCCCTTTTCCTCCCTGAATTTAAGGGCCTTAAATTAACCTCTTTCCATAGAACTACAGTGTTGCCACTAACACAGGAAGGAGTTATGTATACAACTTATGGATGCTAACTGTGCAATTTCAAGTGCCAGTAACGATATTTACACTGTATAGCTCCATGCAAAGGTGGAGACAGATACAGTAATGACTAACAGAAATTATGTATTTCAATAAATCTTCTCAACTTAACTTCATTTTTTCCATTAAATACAATCTCAGTCTCAATTTCACAGTATTAAAGTAAGCTGGTTTTGAACGAAATGAATTGTGGTTTTGCTAAGACAGGGAGAGGAGATTCCTATGTAAAAAAGAGATAATGAAGTGCTTAAGGAATGTGGTAAATGCTTTTTCCTTAAACATGTAGACTCAGGATATGTAATTTGTCAGATAACCACAGAGAAAAGTAAAATTTTAAGTAGAATATTAGAAGAAATGAAAAGAAAGGAAATGTAACAGGAAAGGAAATTCCATGTTTTAAATAACGGAATGCAAAATACGTAGTATTATTTTCATCAGAGGGATTGCAAAATAACACTGGAATCAATGACTTTTGATGCGTATTTTTGTACAAATCTCCACAGCTGCATTAACCCTGCAGATTCAGTCTTCATAACTTCTTAAGACAAATGCCTTAGTAGCCAACAGCTGTAGAGGAACTACTACTGCCTTCCCTCTCTTTCAAATAACTAGTTATTGAAAATATCTTGAATATAATGGGTTTGACTATACTACCTCAACCCGAAGTCTGCCAATTCATTGAAGTACTTGAGGTGTTCTCAGATCTGCTGCAGTTACAAACTGCCAAGTCATGAGTAAGCACATTTGCACTCAGAGCCTGAAGGCTGGGTTGTAATTGTTTCCAGAGAGGCTAAACTACCAGCTAAGTATCAGCTAAAAGGCTAAGTAAAAACACTGTATTCCAACCCTTATCTTTTAAAACTTCTGAGGAACCTGAAATTTTAGTGAAGGGAGACAGAAATTTACTCTACTTGGGATCATATCTTCATTAAGGTAATGCAATGAATGAATGAATAAGTTAATAAGACAAATACTATAAATTTCACAATGAAAAAAACAGAGTAAGAAGTGAGTAAGTAAAAGTTTTCCTGAAATGCAATGACAGTAAAGACTAGGGTAATGACACATCTCCAATTCTTAGTTATTCTTGCAGTCATTTGATTTGATCATGCTGGCCCTGATTATTCAACACTTTTCCTGCTGCCTAAGAAATATTGTTCCAGTGGCTTTGTTTGCTGGTTTTTAAAATTGTACTTGCACTAAAAAAGATAAACCAGTATGTTTACATACTGGTCTGGTGGCTGGAAGTTGTTGGTCCTGGGAGTGTCTTCATCAGGAAGAAAAGAAAATATCTTTAACTTTTTTTTTTTTTTTAATTATTATTATGAATGGAAGGAGAAAGAGAGAAGAGAATGAGAAGAGGAAGGGAAAGGGAGAAAACGTAAGGGTGACGAAAGTGAGTGGAGGTTTCCTTAGCTGATTTAATGATGGATGATTATCTGATATCTATAAATACATTATCTATTAAAAATATGTGTTTGTTAGGAGTCGGTGATACATTTATGGACCTTTTTGAAACCTGTAGCTTCCCAATCTAGTAATTCTGCCCTTGATCCTTCACAGCAAATTCACAAAACTCAGGGGCGCTGTGTATCATTTGAGGGTTTGGTCTTCTCACACCAAATTATAACAGCCATGCTCCCAAGACCTGCTTAAATGAGCTTACTTAGCAGTTATCCTGCTGTCACTGTTAAAGATGAAGTCTTTAATTGCATTCTTGAAACTTGATAATTTGATATGTTTATTTCCCATGTTCTTTATCTGAATCACAGGAAACAAAATCCCTCTTACACAATCACCAAGAAACATTTCAAATAATGAAATGGACTCTTTGAAAAATAATGGAAACTTTTAGATGTGAAATCAAGACTCTCTTTTCAGTTTTATTTCCAGTTTTAACCCATGTAGGTAGTCACAAGCAGATAACACCACTTTCAAGAGGACACCACATCAGAGACCTCATTATTTGGGAAAAAGGAAGCAAGAAGCTCTATTTCATTTAAGTGATGACTGATAAAAAGCAGTTCATCTGAAACCTGTTTGTATTGGCTGTGTCTTGCTATCCCTTTCAGTGCTTCTTTTGTATAGATAAGGTGCTGAATCTCTTCTAGTGTTCATGACTCGATATTGAGTGGTTTTGGTGAGTGTTTCTGATGCCAGGTTGTTGTGTATGGACATCTACATAATAGGTAGATATTTCCACTGAATTCCTAAAAATCCTGTTAAATCCTTCTTTGTGTAAAGATAGATATCTCTGTCTCAGAAAAAATATCACAGACATGATGTCTAGTTAATGTTTGTAGCTGTCTATTTTGATTTCTTTGGAAGTCCGGCTTGCCAGATTTGAATTCTATGCAACTGTTGTGTATGTGGGATGTGAGAACTCCTGGAACCACAACATTTCAAGAAAAAAAGTTTGTTTATGCAGAAAAATTGTAGAGTAATTTTCTGAATATCTTCCCACCTTGAACTGTGCCCAAATAAGAAATCTGTGGGAAGTAGGTACAGGAATATATTATGGCCTTAAGCCATAGATTCAGAAAATTCTGATGCCTACTGTGGAAATGTGATGGTATGGAGGCACTTAAATTTAAGCATTTTACAAATGTGTAAAGGATTTTACATGGGATCACCCAAATGGAATACCCTCAGGCCACTATGTTTTCACAAGTCTGTACAGAATCTGCCCTCAGAGACTGTCTAATGCATAAACGAAATCTTAGACTCTCCATGAAACATGGTGGCGTCCTCTCTATATTTTAACTGCTTAATTGCTGGGAGGAGTAAATAAATTTTATATTCATTCAATGATTCTTGAAAAAAAAATCATAAACAGTCTTGGGAAAGAGACAGTTCCTTAGGACACCTGACATTGCACCACTGGGCTGCAACGTAATGATCTTACTTAAGCACTTTCTCTTTAGCTTTATGAACCTTGTACTCTTCATGGCACAATGATCCTGATTCAGCAGGGGGGATAGAGGGTGTAATTGACCTCTCCTAGTCTATATTTCTATGGATTAAACTCTTGACTGGAATAGAATTTGTAGGACACCAACCCCTCCAACAGAGGAGAGAATAGAAGTCCTCTTTTCTACTCTCTCATGTGATGGCGTTTTAAATAACATCAAAACCAGACAAATCAATTTGCTGTACCTAAGTAACTGATGGGTAATCCAGGGGAAATATCTAAGAGAGTATTGTGAGCCTAATCCCAGTGAGACATATTTTCCACTTGTGTTGAGTGAACCTCTGCTCACTGCATTTGTGACCCACTTTCAAGGTATGAGGAATTCAGGTATATATCTTTGCTCCTAAGCTATCCTTCAATGTTTAAACTCCAGCACTTTTGAGATGCTTGTGTTAATAGTTTATTCTAAAAAAAAAGTTCCTGTGCTTTTTCATTCATATAAGAGATACAATCTCATGGAATACTGAATAGCTTTTATACTATAAAGGAGGATCTTTTATGAACAAGATTGTGAACCTTGTGTAACTTGATTAATACAAGTGACAAAAAGACAAGGTGAATGTTCCAGTCATCTATGTATACAGTTTGGTTTGGCACTGTTAAATCTGTGTGCATTTGGCAACGTTCGGCTGAACAGTAATTTTTTTGTTCTGTTTTAGGTTGGCTACTTCAATAGTAGTTTAGGATTTCAACAGTCTCTGAAACTATTAATCATATAATGACTCCTGCTGTTGCCTATTGGGAAGTATTACTGAAAGGACAATATTAATGCTGAACTGTTTCAGCATCCAGGATAATGGAAAGAGTAAAAGAAAATGGTGAAGCTGTACTCTCATCTCCCAAATCCAAAGGAATATCCTTGTGAAAGAGGTGAATTGAGTAGGCTGATCCTGGTAAAGTCATCAGTGACTCATACTCTTTTCTTGTTGAGAAAAGCAAGCAAAAAGAACATAATTCTGCCTTTTATAAATACATTAAAACTGAGTTTAGGTTCCCTCCTCCACGGCCCTCATAACACTAAGGTACATAACAAACTAGCTATGAGACATCTTAAAATCACAAATTCCTTAAAGTTAGCAATATTTTTCTGTTTTCCCAGAGTATAAATGTGAAGAGATGAATTATGCCAAATAACACAGAGTGTAATTTTTTTTAGCTCTGATCCAACAGGACATTTAGAGACAGATTAGTGGTCACCAAAGAAATATTAGCATCTGTTGTTTATGTTTGAATATCTCAGATCAAAGAAAGGCTTTAAACTTTAGCTTTCTATTTTCCAAGTGAATAACAAAACTGGGAAACCTGAAGATGTGAGGAGGGAAAAGCTACACAGTATTAAACACACTGAGGACAATTTTGAAATGAAGGGGACCTGTAGGATGAAGTCTGGTAACTCAATCCATTGAACTTCTGAACACTCTCCTCCTAACCCCCACAATAAGTGCATATATATGTGTGCCTATGAATCATTCCAGCACTCATGGAAACACTTATTTTTTAAATGAGTGGAAACACTCGATTTTTTAAATGAGTCCTGTGCTGACCTCAGGCTTTGCTGAATGTCTGGTCCCTTGCAGTACCATGCCTAGTGTGCTTAATTCTGTGTACCTATGGTGATACAACATTTCTGTGGCTAAAGCTGATAAAATTAGTACTGCAGTGGCAGAATTGAGTCCAGTAAAAACTCAGCAGTGGAAACTCAGCCAAGATAAGACTTCTTACTAAACAGATGCTAAGATTTTTCAAGTAATTGTAAATCTTTGAGGAGCTGATTTGAGAAAGTTGAGGGTCTCTTCAAGGAACTAATTGATGTGGGTTCCTATGATGAAAAAAGATCTATTAACTGCCTTGTAAAATGGGAGATCCCAACAGGAAAAAACCCCAGAACAGTAAAAATCATACTTGAAACATTGCCTTTTATGAGATCATGATTAGCCCTTTTATTGCAGCTAACTAAGATGGAAAAAGAAGAAAGACCCCTATGATTTAACTGCATGCATCAGAAAATTATTAATGGTCTGGAGATTCCATCACAAGCAGCTCACTTGTTACGTACAGCACAGGTCAATAATTGTCAAAGACATTTTCATTTACCATATTTCAGGGGGCTTTAATGAAATAATTTATTGGCTTCCATTCAGTTCATATGCCCTGATCCTGTACTGAGATGTCTGTGGAGGAGATTGTATAATGACAGATGTTCATAATTTCAGGCATATAAATATTGTACCTGTGCATACAAATGTGTAATTGACAATATTGGTCATAGATGCCTGCAAGATGTGCCATTATAAATTAGTTCAATTTACGTCTTTGTCTGCAGGTTGACTAAATAGAGCAAGTGGGAAAATGTTGGGCTTATGTATAGACTGACATTGTCATCTTGGTTTTATTTGTGGTCCTTCTTGGGCACAGTTAAGTGGATAGAAACTGAGCTAGGGCAAAATGTTTTTAACTATGAAAACCAAACAAAATTATCAGAAATACTTCCTTTCTCTCATCACTCATTTACATGTCACTGTTGGTGTTTCTTGGAAAGAGTATGAGTAAGGTAAAAAAGGGCTAAATATAAGGTTGACTTTCAGTTGGCATTGTCTTATAAAAACATTGCAAGTCCCCCTGTGGATTTGAATTCTTACAGAATGTTCTGTTCCCTTAACTGAACATCACATTCGATTTGTGTGGATGAAAATATTTGGATTATTTATGTTGGAAAAACCTCATGAAATTAAATTTAATTTAATGAGCTAACTAACTTGTCCTTTAATGGTATCAAAGTTCCATTAAATTAGAGAATCAAGTGCAGTTTTAAACAAAATTAAGGGGACAGTTGAAATAACAAATTTAATCTGATTTTGCAAGTTACCATAAATACGCTGAAGAATAGCTGCTATTTTTTTTTCAGCAATTCTGATGTTTTGTTATGTGTTCTTTCCTTCTTAAGTGAGAAAAAAAAGACTGGGCTGCTCTTTGCATTGCAATGTATTTCTTTCGCAAAACATTCTATGCAGGAACCATAATGATTTTTTTTTTCCAATAACCTGTAATTGTTGAAAATCGATTTAAATCATCCATGTAAGCCACAATAAACCATTGTATTTTTTGTTTATATCTTATTTTACATAAAGTTATTCTGAAAGAATATTTACAGCAACTAACGGTCACCATATTTATTATTCAGCAAACATTTTTGCTGATGCAGCAACGAGTTGTTATTCACAGTGTCCTAGGAAGTACAAAGTGAATAAAACTATTTGATCATCTAGTTTCTTACTTGACAATTCAGGATTATTTTCCAAAGTATGCCATTAAGTCTACTAGAGTTAATTATATTCTGTATACTTAATTTTTAACATTCACCTCACTCTTCTCAGTAAAAGCTTAGAGCTCATGCAAGAGTAGAATAGGCTTTAAGTATAAAAGAAATAAATTGAAATTCCAATCTGATTAACATTTCAGGAGCTAGAAAGCCAGTTTATATTAAAAAGCCTTCTTAACACTCCAGCTTTGTGAACCATGTGTTAAAAGATGGGGATTATGAAGATCATTTACATAAAGGATTCAGGCATTCTTCTTTGTGCTGGTTCAGCTGATGTATAAAGTAGTTCATGTCAAGACCCTCTGCCTTTCTTGAAAATACGCATCTACCACTGAGCAGTTGCTCATATTCATGACTGATCAGTTCATTCTTCTAGATGTCACTAATTGTTTGAAACAGTGTGGTAAAAAGAGGGCAAATGGAGCTACATACATTGAGGAGTTCCATTCATGTTTATGAGGTTAGTTATTTACTGAACAGTACAAACCAGCACTGGAGTAAGAAACAAACAGTAGGAAACATTTTTTCTATCGACATTTATGTGACATATAATTGCAGCTTTGTGATTTTGGTAGTGCCCACAATGCTTACCTTCAGAAAGGCAATATTAATCTCATATTTACAAAAGGAAATTAGAGCTGCCACATGAAGGAAAAATTATTGGAACAGCCCATGTTTTAGTTTATTATTTCACAGGTGTATCAGAGACTTCTTGCCAGAGAAGTTAGTAGTCTTGCAGAAAGTTCACAGTTGCCAGGAAGCCATAAGTTCAAATGTCACTTGTTCTTTAGCAGCTCCTTGTATTTCAATGTGTTTTATAGTCATGACTATTAAACAGGGACGTGCATTCTTAATTTTATCAGCAGATGAGTTATCAGCATCAGCTTCCTCTTTACCTGATAAATTCAATGACTCATTTGTTGAACATAATATTTTCTGGTAGGATGGGAATGGGAACTACTTCCTACATATTACAGAATCGACTCCTAACAGACATGAGTACGCTGTCACTAACAGAAAAGTTTGGAACAGACTAAACCTTTGTATTGAACTCTCTCCAGCTCTAAATACCATCAATTCAGTGTTTAAATCCCTTCTGCCTAACAAAAATAGAAGCAGGATCAAGAACGTATTGCATTCAAGTAGGGATGGGTAAATCCTTGATTTGCACTGAGTTTCTGGGAGCTGAGACAAAGCAAAAAATAGACTACTTTCTTCTTTCATTTTTGTAATGCCCCAAAAGAAATCTGTAGGGCATTTTGGTTGTACGGCTAGAGGAATCTCTTCCTACTTCTTGCAAAAATCTTCTTTCACTGTGAAAGCAGGCTGGTTTGCCCACATGTCAGTGGAAAGCTGTGCAACAGTCCCAGTTAAAAGGCAACCTTTCAGTAACTGAGACTAGCACAGGTATGTACAAGAGCATGAAGGAGAGGAGAGAGAATCATGTTTTCCAAACACTCAGGTGTTTGGATTGGATTAAGAATCTTAAACTCAACTCAACTCACTGTTGGTTTGGATTAAGAATCTTCAACAAGAGTGGAGTTTTGTAGTATGTTTGAGATTTGTTATCTAGTTTTCTTTGGCAAGTAGAAGTCATCCTACCTGGAAATGTTGTTCTGATCAGCCAAGCTATCGTGGTGTTCTTGCTGAGCCTCTAGTTCTACATGCTACAGGCTCTTGGATGGTGCTGAAGAACATGCTTTCATGCCATGACCTTCTCTTACATGGCAGCAACACACTGCAACTCTGCCTAGAATGTCCCTTCCTTTGGCGTGCTGTGAAAGCTGAGTTATTATTGCTGCCCAGCTGGGAAAAATCTGCTACTGGAACTGCAGAAAGACAAAAAGATAAGCTTCAAACAAATCCTCAACACCCCAGCCTTTCAGGAAGTTCAGTTCTCAACTGGAACTCTGCAGCTTTTGCTCACTTTACATAATCTTATATTCTTCCTTTTAAAGAAAAACACCTTTGTGATGGATGGCCTTGCACTCCACTTGCAAATAAGGGAGCAAAGTACTGGTTTTCTCTACTTTATCATCACACTGACAAAATGAACAGTACCACTTCTTCCACTGCTGTCATGCAGAAATCCTTTACTCTATACATTGTAAATAAATTTATGTCTCCTCTTTTATTACTGGGAAGTTGTAGTAGCATTATTTCAAGTGGAACAGAAACACTTGGGAAGATATTTTTACCTGTTATGGAGCCAGAAGATAAAGAGAAAAGTGAAGTCTCAGGGTTGAAATACTGGCCAAATTGAGGTTAACTGCAAAATTCCCATTGATATTAATATGTCAGGATTCCAGAGTATATCTATATCTTCCCATCTCATCCCAGTAGAGAATCACATGGGTTTCTTTCCACAGATACATCCATATGTGTCTTAACCCCATATTTTTTTACCTCATGTAAGTGAAACCACATTGTTACCTAAACAGAAAGAATTGGGTCCAGATGAGACAGTGATGTATCAATAGGGAATCAGGGGTTTCCTGGCCTATTGTCCCATAGGTCTCAATACTCTGGTATCCCCTCCAGCTGATAGACCTTCAGGAATGACAGAGAGTTAAAGCTATTTCCATCAGCATTAGTACCAGCAGTAGTATAACCTTTATCCTGAAAAAGAGAACATCTATCATGGAACATTTATTCCTCACTGTTTTGTGGATTATGCTTAGTTTTTCTGCACTCTGGATGCAGGGATTTGCAGATGGGGGTGAGGTTCAGACATAACCACTGCACTTACCTGGGATCCTCTGGGAGCAACAGATATGAGTATGATTAGAGCTGCAGTCACAGCATTCTTTTAGTGCCTGATAAGATTTTTCATCTGTTTTCAGTACTGTATAAATTGTCATGCTGCAATGTTCTGACTACAAGGCATGAATTTATTACCAGCTAATGGGCAAAATGTGAACTATTAACAAGATTGCAACCTACATGTCAGTGAAACAGTTGCCAAACTTTCCTAAGGATTCATGAATACTTTTTCTCTACTATTATTTTCTTTCTATTTATTAACTTTGTTCTCTCTTTTATTATTGCCTACTGGATGTGGGAAAGGCTGTGGATGTGGTCTTCTTTAGAGTTCAGCAAAGCCTTTGACACAGTTTCTCACAGCATTCTGCTAGGGAAACTGTCAGCCTCTGGCCTGGACAGGCACACACTCTCCTGGGTGGAAAACTGGCTGGATGGTCGGGCCCAGAGAGTGGTGGTAAATGGAGTTAAATCCAGCTGGAGGCCAGTTACAAGTGGTGTTCCCCAGGGCTCAGTGCTGGGTCCAGTCCTGTTCAATGTCTTCATCAATGACCTGGATGAAGGCATTGAGTGCATCCTGAGCAAGTTTGTGGATGACACTAAGCTGGGTGGAAGTGTTGATCTGCTGGAGGGTAGGGAGGCTCTGCAAAGGAATCTGAACACACTGGACTGGGCAGAGACCAATGGCACGAGGTTTAACACAGCCAAATGCCGGGTCCTGCACTTGGGGCACACAACCCTATGCAGAGCTACAGACTAGGAGAAGTCTGTCTAGAAAGCTGCCAGGAGGAGAGGGACCTGGGGGTGTTGGTCAATAGCCGACTGAACATGAGGCAGCAGTGTGCCCAGGTGGCCAAGAAGACCAATGGCATCTTGGCTTGTATCAGAAACAGTGTGACCAGTAGGTCCAGGGAGGTTATTCTCCCTCTGTACTCAGCACTGATGAGACCGCTCCTCAAATCCTGTGTTCAGATCTGGGCCCCTCACCACAAGAAGGATGCTGAGGCTCTGGAGTAAGTCCAGAGAAGAGCGACAAAGTCTGTGGGGGGACTGGAGAACAAGTCTTACAAGGAGTGGCTGAGAGAGCTGGGGTTGTTTAGCCTGAAGAGGCTAACCTTATTGCTCTCTACAACTACCTGAAAGGAGGGAGCTGGTCTCTTCTCGTAAGTGACAAGGAACAGGATAAAAGGGAATGTCCTCAAGCTCCATCAAGAGAGGTTCAGACTGGACATCAGAAAAAAAAAATTCACGGAAAGGATCACTGGGCACTGGCAGAGGCTGCCCAGGGAGGTGGTTGAATCACCATCCCTGGAGATGTTTAAAAGATGGGTGGATGAGGTGTTGAGGGGTGTGGTTTAGCGGTTGATAGGAGTGGTTGGACCCGATGATCCTGTGGGTCTTCTCCAACGTAGTGATTCTGTGATGATCCTACAAAATGTGATAGATATGAGCATTATTGATGTTGATTCTTCTATCAATTATATAGTCGTAGTCATGAGAAATTTAGTCCTAACTCCTATGTGGTTTGTGCATGTGGTTAAACTAATGACCCAAAAGTCTGCATTTATGTATGGCAACTACAAAGTCAGTACAAGAGATATTTTTCCTTACTCCTGAGGGAGAAGAATGTTGTCAGTTGATGAAAATCAGATTGAACTAAAATCCTGAATCGGAATACTTGAAAGTTTAAGAATATTTGTATTTGATTTTGAACCTGGGTCATCTCTGATTCAGAAGAGTCATAGTGTATTCTAAAGGCTTGGGATGCTTTCCTTTTATTTAATAGTCCTGTTATCCTTATATGTTGGTTTATTCAAAGTATTTTTCATTACATTATAAATGCTTGTGAATTATTGCAAAACCACCCTTCTGAATGTGGTTTTAGTTGGCAAGAAAACATTAGTCTTATTGTTATACATGATCTACTTGGAATTTATTTTAAAAGTGGAATTATTATAGAAGGAAGACAGAGAAGACAAGCCAAATAATAAATACTAAGAATTTATATAAGATCTGAGTGAAGGATGGACTTGAAATAACAATTGTGTGTCATCTTTGACTCATTGTTCTGTGTTTTCACTACACTAATCATGCCAAAAGTACCGTCACTTTATATTTGTGAACTGTGAAGCTCTGTGAGGGAAGGGCTAGTACATGTTCCTGTGTGGAAATTTGCACACAAAAGTAGAAACTTAATCAGTGAGAGAGTGTCTGACAGCTGTCCCTGTTGTCATACCGGGAATGCAGGAGTAGCCATGGGTGCTAGTGTGCCTGGAATCAGTGGGAAGATATTAATGTTTATATTGTTCAAAGGATACATCCAATTTATTACTATTAAAAAATAATTAAAACCATTCCACTTCACTTTTAGTGTAATTCTTTGGGCCTCTATTGAGCAGACATCAATATTAAACTATTAATATCTAATTGTTTCTAACATGGTTATTAAGCGTAACATTTGCACATTCATACCTGTTGGCTTCTGTTTTCTCTTGTAAAACCAGATATATTTTCAAATTGCTGCATGTAAGATTCCCACCTCTGTGTCTAGCAATGTATTTCTAATGTATGTCCCTTTTCCTCTATCATTTACTACGTCTGTTGTTCTGCATGTGTGCATATGCACTCACATATTGTTCATTTATAAATACATTTGTCTTGTCTTTGTTAACAACAGTAATAGGAACTGTTGGTCAGCAAAAGCAAGAGAAACTACTGACAATGAACTAGCAGATATGAAATTGAAGTCTGAAAGCTTCCCTGCTTTAGCTCACACTTTCATTATTTATGAAGGAATGGCTCACAATAGCATTGACTTTCAGGAAAAGCTGTGATTGATTGTGATAAACTGAAGTAGGAGGGAATATTCTTGCTGAATGCTGGAAAACACACAAACAAACAAAAACCCAGGGGAAAATGCTGTTCCTAAAAGAAAGCTTTAGGAGAGAGACTATTCCATCATTCCTTTTCATTTGCCTCCTATTTACAGTGACTTAAGGGCAGACGTATCTCTGAAAGATTGCAATGTTATTTTAAAGTCCTCTTCAGCAGCTTGGCAAGCCTTTGACGGAAGACGCTTTTCACCTTCTCTGACAGATGGACTCCATCAACTCCCAGTAGGCCAATAGGTCCCAGTAGGTTTCTCAATGTGAGTCTCTTGGTCTAAGTAACTGAACTCCTGGCTGTGGCACCGGTCCCGTGGCATTTGTTGATTTGCCAGATTTTGATTCCAATTTTTTTGCCACTACTGTTGTGTTTGTGCTCTTTGCTCAGTACAGAACAGTTTGATTTTCCTCATCACTGCAGCTCTAGTACAGTCATTCCTTTAGCAGCTAGTGGAGTATTTATTCCCAGTACCTGAACTTTGTAGAGAATCCTGTACATTTACATTTCTCACTCAGAGGTTGTAGCATTGAAGAAGTAAACTGGAAGTAGGAATTGATCCTCATATTCATATCCTGAATCTCACTCCAAATATGAGAAGAAGGATTGTACTAGTACACATTTACTTAAAGAAAATCTGTTATTGCTCCCTTTCAATATCCCCAGAGGAATTTAATGAAAAGAGGTACCAGAATTGTCTTTATATGCTTTGACTGGTCTTGTATGTCCTACACAAAAGGTCTTATCTTTCTATATGACTATTAAGGACATTAAAGGATCTATACCTTGAACTGTGCCATTTCAAATAAACCAAATGTCCTGGTTTAGACTGGGATAAAGTTAATTTTCTTCCTCGTAGCTAGTACAGTGCTGTCTTTTGCAATTAGGATGACAATAATGTTCATAAGACACTGGTGTTTTGAGTCATTTGTAAGTAGTGTTTATGCTGATTCAAGGACTTTACAGTCTGCCAGTGGGGAGATGTACAAGAAGGTGGGAGGAAGCATAACCAGGACAGGCGACCCGAGCAGGCCAAAGGGGTATTCCATACTGTATAATGTCATGCTTAGTGTATAAACTTAGGACTTGGCTGGAGGAAGGGGTGATCACTGACTGGGGAGGGCTGGCCTTTGGTCATTGGGTGATGAGTCATTGCTTTTTGCGTATTATTATTATTATTATTATTATTATTATTATTATTATTATTATTATATCTCTGGTTTTCTGTCCGATTAAACTGTATTTTATCTCAACCCACAAGTTCTGTTTTTTTTCCCATCCCACTAGGGAGATAAGAAATGAGCAAGCAGCTGTGTATTGCTTAGTTGCCAGCTGGGGTTAACCACAACACCAAGGTACTTTGGTCTTATTAAGTTTCAGTCTTTTCTGCAAGCTAATTTGAGTACCTGTTACTTTATTATATGTTTTAGTGAACTTCAGAACATTCCACTATGGCTTCTAAAACAGGAGTTTTACAATGTATTGCAGGGAATGAATGCATCCTTATTTTATATATACAAACATGTATGTGCATATGTAGGTATATGTACATGTATTCAGAACATGCGACAGTTTCCCTCTGAAATTTTTGTGCATAATTCTCATTTTTGGAAGGGAGAGTTTGGCAACAATTTTATTGAGGTATATTGATTTACTGTTTGACACATATTCAAGCAAAAGGTTCCATCAGCACAAGAAGAGACATAATTTTCTAGGGCTGCACATATTTTCACACAGAATCCCTAGGTTGGACAAGACCCTCAGGATCATTGAGTCCAACCATTCTTATCAACCACTTTTGGCAGGACCATTGCCCCAGTATGCAGGATTACACATTCATTATTACACTGAGAATTATGGGTATGTCTGGAGGCCCTTAGGGAATAATGGGTGTATATAGAATTTCAAGAACGGAAAGAAGAGGTGTTATCGTTTCTACCAGTAGTTAACTTCTTCTTTGTTGTTCTGTGGGAAACTAAGGTTCATAGATTACAGCTACAGACATTTCTGGAAATGTCATTTATTTATGCCTTAAAATTATAAAGAGCTCAAACAGAGATGTATCAGTATCGGTTTTTAATATCTCTAGTAAAATTAAGGTAAATATTTTCATGTATCCAGAATATCTATCATTAAACCACGTGTAGACAGATTATTATGATAATAGTTAAGAACCATAAATATAGTCAAACATTTATGGGATGGAAATGAATATTTGTCTACACAAATGCTCTCTGCACACATTTATAAACCTTACGTTACAGGAGTTACTATGTATACAGTTATGTAATTCTATGCATATAAATACTGTTTAGGATACTATATAAACCCTTGTCTAGATATTAATAGCTGTTAGTCTGTAGTTCAGCAGATTTCAGGCCTCTACCTACATGGGTTCTGTGGAGGAATGTATTTCACAGCACATAGAGGCTTTGCTTTTTATTGTATTAGATATCAATGGAGAAGAACATCGGTTTCTGGTATAATCTGGAACCATGGTGTTGAAGCCAAATGCTGAACAGAAGACATAAAGCAAAATAAAATACTTCACATTATTAGGCCATGGAAAGAAAGAGAAAAGAACAGGATTCTTAATTAAACTATTCTCATTCTGTGTAGTGTAACTAGGATTCTTTTACACATTTTTTTTCACGAAATAAGACATGCTGAAGTGAGGGATCTCATCTGCTTACAAACACCTTTACTATACAGATAGTTTAACTTGTCAAAGGCTTCATTGAGAGTTACAAGTCGGTAGCAGCATATTCAGCCATTGAGCAGGCCATAAACCATGCTTTCTTCACAGGTATGTTCTGCTTCCATTTTTCTCCGTGTATTGAGGTAGTTAGCCACATGAACATTAATACGGGCCACTAGGATCACTGACCCCACACTTCAGCTTTTATAGAATCAGAGAATCATAAATTCAGAGAATCATAGAAGCATTTGGTTGGAAAAGACCTTTGAGATCATCAAGTCCAATCATACCTGCCCACTACTAAATCATATCACTATGCTCTTTATCTATGTGTCTTTTAAATACCTCCAGGAATGATGACTCTATGACCTCTCTGAGCATCCTATCACGTACCACTTCAGGAAAAAGACCAACATCCACCTTGCTACAACCTCCTTTAAGGTAGTTGTAGACAGTGATAAGGTCTCCCTTCTGCCTTTTTTTCTCTAGGCTAAACAACTTGAGTTCACTCAGCTGCTCCTCATAACATCTGTTCTTCAGCCCTTTCAGCAGCTTTGTTGCTCCAGGACCTCAATGTCTTTCTTTTAGTGAGGGTTTCGAAACTGAACACAGAATTAGAGGCATGGCCTCAGCAATG